>VDFB02070988.1:0-19554 GCA_007258455.2 Sequoia sempervirens
TTTTTCTTAGCTTTGTTCTCTTGTTATGCTTTTTTTCTCTTTTTATTCTCTCTTACTTCTAGGCCATGGATACTCCAATTTTCTTAAGCTTCTCTCACCGCCAGAATGTTTTCCTAGGAAGTATCATACCGCAAAGGCTTGAAAAGGTTTTCTTCATTCAAAATTCTAGTTTCACTGTACCAAATTTGTTCTTAGTTCTTGGGGAAAAGTATGTGGAAACCAGCCGCTACTTTCGCTTTTACTCCAACGTGGCTTGTCATTTTGTAGCATCACTTTTGGATATTGGGCTACCTATTGAAGATGTTCACTCGGCTACCAATTTGATAGTAAGGCATGAATATTTGGAGAATATGGATACTATTTTTTCTGTTGCACACCTGACCATCATAATCCCTTTCATGGATGATATTCCCCAGTTCTTGGAACACGGGGAAGTGGTTCCACTCCGGCCTTTCCTCATTGACCTCCATATTCGTGACTTTGAAGTTCACAGGGAACTTTCCTACATAGGGTATTTAGCCCTGATGGATGAGGCATCTCATATCGACTGAATGGCTACTACTACCTATAGCTTGACTCACTCTTTTTGGCTTTTTTGATCTTTTGAAGCAAGAATTTTGATACTTCATGTATATACATGATGTACACACACATATATAGCTTATGGTACATCTTAAAGTGTGTTTCTACTGTGTATGGTTTTATCATTTTGCATTTCACAGTTCAATTTTTACAAATGTTTGAATTAACTCTCATGTGTAAGATAAGTTAAGCAGAATTTGCTAATGTAGAGGCCAAATGAAAGAAAAAGAGAAAAAGAAGAAAAAGAAGGAAAAGCAAACAAAAACACAACAAACTCTACAAAAAGAAAATAACCCTAACTAACCAAAATTCTAATCTAACAAGCGATTAACCTTAACAAAGCAACTTATTTTAATTTCTATGACTATTTCCATTATTGTTTTGGTACGAATTACAATAGGCTTATCTTTAAATTCATTTAGAAAAATCTCAACTCTACTATAACAATGAATTATCTTAAATTTTCTGTATTTAATAATCATAAATTCAAAGGTGTACTTACCAATGACTTGGCTCATATGTATGAAAATGACCTCATTAAAGGTTGATTGCACACACTTTGTCTAATGCGACCATACTCTACCTTCTTCCTTCTTCTAGCCTTGGTTCATTTCCATGAACGACTGTGTCCACTTCTCAACTTTCTCCTCAAAAATCTTCATGTCTTCGATCCTGCCTTCACTTTGCACTTTGTGAGACCAAGATATGTCACAATTTATATTGTTATTAGAGAGAGAAAAAGTAAAAGTTTGATACTCTGTATCTTGCATAAAATTAGGGAAATTTCCTTTTTTAACTTGTGAATTTTTAACTTGGAGAAAAATACACGTGTCTCCCACTTGATTTTCCCAATCCTTTTCCTCATTTGCGTTTTCCACGTATAATGAGAATGATGACTCATCAATATCATTTCCTCATTTCTGATGAGTTGTCTCTGAATCTCGGCATTCTCGCCTATTTTCTTGCAAAATGTTAGGATTTTCTTTATAATAATTATAGTTTTCAAACTTTCTTGATGTATCACTTAATTATTTAATGTTTCCAATTCCACTAGGGTTAAATGTTTTTCTCACTAACGGTTCCTTTCTTCTAGCAATTAGAACTTCTTCTGTTAACGAAATCACTTTACACATGGCCAAGCTTACCCTAGTTAAAAAAAATTCACACTCGAATTCACCGTGATCAGTTGTATCATGAATTCTACACTCAGTGACTCTACCAAAGGTGAATAAACTCAAAGGATGTAATCTCTGGTTAAATTTTTTCCAAAGTTTCTCAACTTCCATACTGAAAAAACTAGCTTGCACTCAATTTCACTTTACAAGCTTCCTTCCAAAACTTAGAACTAATATAAAATTCAAAGATAATAAGCCCTCCTAGCACCAGTTCCTGTTGATGATGATTTTACTCATAGTAACAAGGTGAATAAATTCTTCACAGATGAACCGCGAAGAGCCTAGTCTTCTTGAAAGATATGGAACAAATACAATCTATAGGGGGAATTTGCTTTAATAGGAAAAGATTGAATCAGTTCAATCCCAAGTCTCTTGTAATCAAGTCTTGATTGTACTAGGTTTGCTCTTGGGTATAATGTGATATTGCTATTAATCTCAAAGGGAATATGGTTGTTTGAAATCATATTTATCAAACACTGAGTTTTCAATTGGAACTTAAGAACAAATATCATGAAATCGAAAGATTTGAAATAATATTTCATGAACATCAACAATTTCTTTGCTATCACTTAAGTAGATTTAGCATTAAGCATTCAACAATTTCATAGAAAAACTAAAGATTTTCAATAAATTTCCATCCATTCACTTATTTTTTGGAACATTTTCAAGAAATTTAAACATCTATTCTAAAATAAAGTATTAAAAATACTAAAAATTAAATTTTTCTCCCGTTTATTCTTCATACATGCCCCAAAGAATTAACCAAAAGAGAGCAAGCTGCTTTATACTTCACCAGATTGCTTCACAACTACATATAAAATGGTGTGAGCTTTTAAAGAGAGGGGTTTTATTTTAGACATCGAGTAGGTTTTGTATGCACCCTTAAATGACGCAACACATGGTCTTGTTTGGTTGAACTAATAAAACTAACTACAAAAGATTCATGAGATAGGTAGCTATCTAATTGGCTCTAATATTAATCAATGTCTACATGCTTTTACAATAGAATGATTTAGAAAACAAGAAAAAAGAACAAAACTTAAAGAAGTTTTGGCTCTTCCAACATCCACAAATTTTGAACTTAACTTAAAAAGAAAGATCCTCTTATCTTTTATAGAACACAAGGCACAGATAGGATAAGACAAATACATGAGAGGAAATCCAAGGGAAAAATCAGATCAAGGCATGTGGAATGTAGTGACTAACAAGAGAATTGCAATCGAAGTCAACAAAGGTCAACTCCAATTGCACATTGAAGCTCTTTGGGCTTTAATCTTTAATCATCACCAGGATGATACTTCGAATCAAGATAGTGTGTAGGAACTTCCAATATATTCAGAATGATTGTTTTATCACTATGTTCCCACACTCTATTTATCTTAGGAATGGGCTCTCCCGAAGATTGGAATTTATCTCTACTACATGTACAATACTGAGATCTCCAACATTCCAGTGGATTAAAAGCCCTCTGCCTTATAACCTCCCAGAGTATGCAACCCGACTTGGATATAATTCTATCCATGATTCAAGTTTTCTTGACCGTCCATACCTGAATTTTTCATCACAATCTACATCTCCTGCAATCAAAAATTCCACTCATTAAATCCCTTTTAAAGAAAACATTTATAAACATCTCAGGTAAATAAAACCATTATTAAAATGTTAGTACATAAATATCATAAATAACACTCTGTCTAGAATATCATAAATCCTTGCATAATTATCTTCTACATATATTGGATTACCAGACTACCGAAATCATTAGATAACCTTAATATTTTTAAAAAAAATCATGTCGTTTCCCAGTACCTAGTACCCAGTATTCAACTTTACCCATGAACCTTTCTCGGACTTTGGTTTTACTAGAAATTCCACTTCACCGGACTCCAAATATTGGACCGGAACACTCTGCTCATATTTGCACCACCTTTTTCCTTTCAAACATTTTTGGTTCCCGGTATCCGGTACCTGAAACATTTACATTATGAAGTACTCTTTGATTAAAAATTTCTTCTCACTTTTCACTTCTGGTGATCTTTTCAACTTGCTAGCTCTAGCCATAAGTGTTATCATTTTTTTTACTTGGGTCCCCAATTCTTACAGTCTTGGGGCGTATTGTGAGACCACACAACAAAACCAATAACATAATACAATAGATTAGGTTTACACTAACAGTGACATGATAACATAATACAAGGAATCAATTCACAATAACAGTGAAATGATAGCAAAATATGTTGAATCGGTTTCACATTAACAGTAAAACAATAACACAGTACAATGAATCTGTTTCACATTAATAGTGAAATAATAAATTGATACATTGAGTCAGATTCACATTAACATTCAAATAATAATATAATACAATGATTTGGGTTTTCACTAATAGTGAAAAGATAACATAATATAATTAATCGAGTTCACAATAATAGTGAACCGATAACTTATCACAATGAAATCAATTTTTGAATGCATGCAAACCACAAAGGAAAGGAGGGTTCACAACCATCAAACCCACATTAGATTTCAAACATTTACTACTTCTACATGGATAAAGGTGTATGAGATCGATAATCATTATTGATTTGAGAAAATGCAGTCAGTATAGAGGCTATGAACAAGCAAAAAAAAATAGGGTTCCCCCATATCAATGATAGGGAAATGATAAAATCCATTGTCAAAGGCAAAGCAAAAGAGATGCATTACGATTCTAAAGTATGCTCAGCCTTCATCAATGCACAGTACAGTACAATGACTATTGAAAAATAAAGGTGGATTGCACAGAACGACTAAACCAAAGGTTCACAAGCATGAATGAGGAAAGAAATCAACCATCAATTAATTTAAGCAAAGTTTCCAAATCATCAACAGTTCATACCTCAAACTTTTGCTAAATATTTGACTAGACAAACTACTGAAGCAAAGGATTCAAAGCTTTTTCCTTAGTGATTTGGCCCTCTATCTTCTGGCACTGGAATCTCGACCACCTCCCTTGCTTTTTCTGCCAAATCTCCTCTTTTTCTTGATTTTTCACCAAGCCTACTAAAAATTTCGTGAGTGATTCCTTCTGTTTCCAAAAATTTTCATTTTTTCCATATTGGGATTGTGTTTAATTCCCACTTTCTCCTTTTTATGAGCCTCCTTGATTTTTCATCTCAGAAATCTTTATTTTTTGAGGGTTATGGGCGGCCCCCTCCATATTTACTTTCCATTTTTTTCAAATTTGAAAATAAGCAATTGTTGAACCTTTTGTGGCTCATAGCAATTTTTCTTAAAAGATATTAAAATCATTCATTTTTCTTTCTCATGCTCATATCTCTAAATTTATATATATGCATATATATATATACACACACATAGATATATATATATATATACATATATACATATATACATATGTATATATATATTTTTCTTACATATTTAATATCCTTTATAAGGTAGAGGAAGAAACATCATGTTCTTTCAATTTTAAATCATATGTTTTATAATTCTTCAGTCTACTCACGTAATACCTAGACGTATATATCTATATACATGCTTATGTTTACCCATTCATCTTTTCTTTTTTAATTTAGAGGCAAAAACGAACATTAAATATACAAGGAAATATGAATGAACTAATAAATTTTATTTTGCATTAGTTTACCTATTTAATCATCGATACAACTTCCTTATCTTTTAAGAAAACACAGGACATTCACATCAAATTCATATTTCATATGCAAATACTGTGATTCTTCAGTGGTGTGTGTGATCCAAATTCCAACAAGCTTACCGATTGTCATCTGGCTAAATACTCCTAACTCAACCATGTTCTCATTCTTCAACCTGTTCCTGCATTCATACACTTGCACTTGTAGAGTTTCACCAGCAGCCATTAACCAATGCTCGAAATAAAATGATTTCATTACTACTTCAAAACATTCATCCGTCATATTCAATCATAAAGTTTACATGGATAAACATTTAAAATGATGTTGAAATTTTAAATTTATCACAAGTCAAAACTGATAAATTTTATTTTTCCAAAAATATTCAAATAACTTAACATTATTAAATGTAAGCAAAATTTGAGACGTGACACCTTATGAGTTACATTAATTTTTATAATCCATTAAGGATTGTGTTGACATTCATATGGACCTCAAATAGGATTTTGATCCATTGAATACCGTCTTAATTGATGAGGAACATGCTTATTGAACAAAGTTTCATTGTCAAGCATTTTTTATGTTGATGCACACTATAAAATATAAGCCTTCGAGAGATAATACAAGAGAAGAGAAGTTATGGAATCATCTCTACCATTCAAAAAAGAGGACCTAAATTCCTTGGAAAAGAGAGTTTAAAGAATAAAAAGATCAAAATAAGAGAAAATATCACGAGAATTAGGAAGGACCATATCTAGTGAAGGAAAATTCCAAGAATAGAGTTTACCTTCCATGTGCCTTGGAAGGAATTTTTTTTGGTGAAATCATCAATACTTTTCACCTTAAGAAATATGATATATAAAAACCAAAAAATACATATATACATCATGCATTAAAAATGACAAAACATGTAATTCATTCTATCTACTACATATTATCAATTTTCAATGTTTTACTCTTCTTTAATTTTCATCTTAGTAATAGTCTCAAGTTTCTAGTATAGGTCACATTGCTAAGTGATAGATTCTCAAAAATATACATATCATTCACCCTTTACATTCTAAACAGTTTAAATGAGCCTATTAAATGCATGAAGTTTCCATAGTCCATGACAATATTGAGTAAAAATTTATGGATTAAAATTGTGTGTAGATTTTTGCATCAACATTTCGGATCATACTCCATGATCCATCATCAAGATGAAATGAAGATAGAGGATAGTGAAAGATAAACTAGCAGACTTGGAAATATAAAAATACGAGGAGTAGGGGAGGGGTAGAAGACCGAAAGCCAAAAAAAAAGGATACAAAGGGTTAAAGGAAAGGAGAGGAAAATGGAATACATTGGTAGGAAGCAATATAGACCAAGGTATTACAAAAGACTGAATATTAGAATGGAACAATTTAGAAATTAAATAATATTAATACTAAAAAAGTATAGCAACACAATAGTAAATTAAAGGATAGTGAAACAATTAGAGGAAATTAAGTTGCAACAATAAGATAAATTAAGAAAGACTAAAAATAAGAAAAAAAAGATAAAATAAAAAGCTAAAAGATTAAACTAAGACTATGAAAGGACTATTGCAATAATAAAGAATTCTAATGACATAGAAGATAAAAATTAAATGAAAAATTGACAAAAAGTCTATTATGAACATGAAAGGTAAGTTAATACTATAAATGGATGAGGACTAATATAGGACTAATATAAGGGTTATTGAAAAGAAAATTAAATTAGGACTATTATAAGGTCATAAAAGTCAAGTTGTAATAGACTAATAATAAAAATAAAACTAACAAAGCTTAACAACAAAAGTCAACTTAAGGATTAAAAGAGGAAGATAAAAGAAAATAACCACATGAGAACTCCCAATTATAACCATTTCTCCAAATAATTTTGCTTCTAATTAAGAGTTCAATTGAATCTTGATTCTACCTACCACCTATTGCTCTTGATTTCTCCCCCTAGATTATATTTTTTATTGCTAGCTCCCTCCCTTCAGTCACATTTTTAATTAAGCTTCCCAACTTATTTAAGTATCTTCATTTTTCTTTCAAATGGGTCATTGGATTTTTATTTTCACCTTCTATGTGAATTTGATTATATTGCCCCTCTACCCATATTTTCTTGAGTTGGATTCAATTATTAGGAATAAAATCTAGTTTCCATTTAAAGAGCATTCACGCTTCTAGTAAGTCTTAATGGCTCTTTCATCTTGAAGCTTAAAAGCTTCCACTATCATTATCACAACACTCTAGTACTTATTCTTTAAATAGTCCCCTATCTTTGCCCTTCTTCCATCAATCAAAACACCCATGTTGGAGAAAAGAGGAGAGTACAAAATTTGAACCCCTAAGGATCAATATGCCACAACTTCCTTAAGCATCTATATTTCTATGTGTGAGGTACCAATTTATTTATTACTTTCAATTTATTGTTTAATTTTCTTTTAAAAAGTTCTATCTTGGATTTACAAATAGATTAAATTAGCTACAATATTTCCTATATTGGTAACATTTTGTCACCATATTACAAATTATAATTGCTAGAATTTTATTTTGCATTATAAATATATCAGTTATTTTAGATTATATTTAGATTCAATTTATCAATCATCTTGGAAATCCCTTAATAACAATGCAAGATAATAAGCAAAAATCCCTTGATAATAACAAGAGACATTCAACACATCAAAATCAATCAAAACTTTAGCTTAAATTGCATTTAGGACCACGCAAAATAACAAGCATTTTAAATGAATGATCGACGACGAAACACCGATTGTTCGGCGTCAAACGCTGGCGTTCATCACCACACCATGGCTTTGCACTGATCAGATGAGAAGGATTTCTGCACCATGAAAGGGCTACGCACACATCCCTACTCCAACTCTATGCCTTAAAATAATTTTCTACCATTCATAACTCCTACCTTGTGAAGTAAGCTAGCAATTTCGTGTGACATCCAATGTATGCATTAATATAACTAACACTTGCAAGACTCTCCTTCCTCATGAAGAGGGTGGTTAGTTAGATTATTCCCAATTCCATTGGATTTTTATTCATGATTAAGTGATATTCTAAAAATGCCTCAATCCCCAAAGTGACATTGTGGACTTAAAACATCATATTTCACCACACCTTTTTCTTGATGGATAAAACACAATCTACTCCTCTTGTGGAAAAATCCAATGAAGTAATGAAAATAAAATTGACTATCCTCCTCTTGAAATTGTAGAGTTTTAAAAGTGATATTATAATTGTTGATATGATCACACTACTAGTCTTGTTCACTTCATGAGAAAGGGGGGTTGAACAGTGGATTATTGGGCTATTTTATGTGGTTGTTCATTGAGCTATTGGTATGTTTGCACATTATCTTGCAGCTCATTGGAGTGTTATTTTTGTGAGATGACCATCAAATAATCTCAACGATCTCTATCTAAAAGGAACTTTCTCTTATGTGATACTCTTTCCTTATCTTTCATTATTTGTTCTCTTCTCAAACTTTCCTAAAAGGGGCATGTATTCTTTATCGTAATATAAGTGAGGGATAAGAAACTATAGAGAGTGGTTTTTATTCTTTTACTTATTGTGTTGAGTTTGTGATGTTTTTATAGTTTCCTTGATAATTTGTTGACAACTTGCTGAATGCCACATGATGTGGCATTGAGGGATTTTATCTTTCTTTTTTTCCTTTATGAATGATTTTAACTAAGTGTTCTATTCTAAAATTCATGTAAGAGAACTTCTATCTATTGAACATCCTTTTTCCTTTTCCAATTTGAAATGTGAATTAATTATCTATATGAAAATTACAAATTATATATGGATTTTCATATGAAATTATATCATGCATTTATTTTATTATTTTTTTATATATTTTTCAGATGAATTATTTTTTCTTTTCCAATTTGAAATGTGAATTAATTATCTATATAAAAATTACAAATTATATATGGATTTTCAAATGTAATTATATCATGCATTTATTTTATTATTTTTTATATATTTTTCAGATGAAGTTAATCTATTTGCAAGGAAAACAAACAAAGATATTTTAAATCTAATTTACCTAATAAAATAATAGTGAATTTAGAATAAACTAAAAAGAAATAATAGAGTGTTATAGTCCTTAGGCAAGGGTTTGTGATCTAGTCACTAACAAATAAAACTTTGCATAAAAAAATTCCTTTTCAAAATAAATGAACCTAGAAAATTATTTTGAAGCTTCTTATGCAATCATCATAAGTGTTCCCTCAAATGGTCTAGCTTATATTTATATTATCTTTTCCTCTTCAATCCTTGGGATACTCCACTTTATTGAAGGGAATATTGGGATGAGGAAGATACCATTAGCTTCTTATAAACAAGGATTTGGGATTGGGCTTACCGGTGATGTTTGCAATCCCTAGGGTGATTGAATTCTTGGAGAAGGGATGTATATAATTTGGTGAATAATTATAGAGGTAGCCTTTCAATATTTCTATCCTTGTAGGGAGAAAAAATTATTTGAAATGACTCAAATCTTGTACATACAAAAATTCTCCTCTTGATGGAAAGAGAAGATTGGAATTAGTGAGGAAGATAACATTAACTTCCTACTATAACTAAATAACATGATCTGGGATTGAGGAAATATTTAGAGGCATGCAATATTCTAAGGATGATGCACTGTGGGTGGCATGAGAACTTATAAAAAATTCTTGTAGAGGTAGTCTAACAATCTTTCTATCCTACAAAGAGATGAACTACTTATTCAAAACTACTCAATTAAGAATCTTTTTAAAACCCGCTCAACTCTCCTTACAAATGAGAGAATGGGGGTTTATATAGGAAAATTAAAAATCAAACTAAAGAAGGAAATAAATCTCTTCTTGAAATAAACAAAGAAGGAAAGGAATAAAACGTGTCATATCCCATTGAAAAAGTTAAGTTTTGGAAAGTAAAATGAAGAAAAAATAAGAAAATTTGAATGAATTACAACCATGCCAAAAATAATGGGGTCACATGTGTCAAGTATGGGTCACCTCTCTTACCAATTTTTGTTACCCATGTGACCCTATGGCTTAACAAGGGTAGCCCAAGTGACCACAAGGTCTCATATATACCCCTACAACTTAAGGTAGGCATCAGGAATTTCAAATGGAAAAAAAGTCTAGTAGGCCAAAAGGATGAGAAAAAAGAGAGGAAGAACACTTAAAGAGGGGTACAAGAACACTAGGAGGGATTCCATCAAAGTGGAAAATACTATGAGGGAAAATGAGCATGCAACATTGGTCATGTATTGGATCTCCAAATCATCGTTGGACATGCATATTGACCTATTATTGTGGGTTTTTACATACTAAGATTCTTGTGGATCATGACATACCATAGGTTGGAATGACAAAAGGTTCCCCTACTTAGAACATGGTAAGCCTCAAGAGTCTTCATCAATTACTTTTGCAAAGTTTATTTGAATTTCTCAGTTGGAGAACACTTTGGTTGGTTTGTTCAAGGAGCTATATTTAATATCAAGAGTCATTCATGTGAAAAAGAGGCCTACTTATTGTAAATTACTTACTAAATTAATTACTGTAATCCTTCTATTTCACTTTTAAACATGCTCATGATTTTAATTTCAGTTTATTTGACTTATCATAAGTACTTTAACATTAATTTGAGTTGAAGGGTGATTAAAACCCTTAAAACATGTCAAGTACACCATCAAGATTTCTTGGGTAGAATATAAAAGTTTATTCATGAAAATTTATTCTAATTTTGAAGAATTACATTTTATGTTTTTAGGACAAAAATATGTTTATGATAATATACCAAAATTTATAATATGGAAGTCAAAAAGTTACAATTTAATGCCTTTTGTAAATGAAATTTATCACAAAAAACCCATAACTAACTCTAATCTAACATCAGTATAAAAAATAACAAAAAATATAAAGGAGAAGGAAAGGGTTAAAGAGATAATAAAAATAGTTTGAAACTCTCTTCAATCCTTCCACACATCATTTAGAGAATGAAATAACTTAACATGAAACCAATCTCTAATAGACATGTTACCCACAACGCACATACGCGACAATGCGATCTTCAAAGGAATTAAGAATCATGCACATGATTGCTATTAAATTTTAGTGTACATATATATATTTTATAAGAACACAAAATACATTGCTACTAGTGAGGCATTAGTAGTATAGACATATGTTAAATCCATTAAACATTAGATGAATTAAATGCATAGAATTTGAAAACATCATAACATGAGATCCCAATGGAATAAAAATTAGCATAGTGTATTCAAATTTGAATTTCCATGGGTTCCCAACCCTTTAAAATAAGTTACAAATGTATATATAGGCACATTGGATGTAGAATACTAGCTGTCATGCCCTAAAATTTACTCACAAGACATGAACACAACATGCAATTTTTTTGTTTGTTTGTTTGTTGAAACACGTGAAAACTGACGTGCACGAGTAAACCATACACACGCAGGGTTACAAGTCCCGACAATGTTGCATGATCAATATTTAACATCGAAGGTAGAAAATGGACATTAATTCCATGAGTTATTTATATGAAGTAAAATGATTATTCCTATATATAGTTCATTTCACACCCCCGTAGCGTCATCAAGGTTTGAAACGGGGAACATTAACCCTTGTTTAGCATTAATACTTTCATTGTAATGACTTAATTATTTAATTTTGAAGTTTGTTAATGTCATGAGTGTTATTAATTTTTTTTGAATGATAAGGTTATGCGATAGATCCAATTACAACAACATTAATGTTTATCCATCCTACCAACATGAAAATTACTACTAATTGCCACACTTACATTTTCTCTTGATATTATTATTATTATTAATATCATGGTATACAAAGGTATCTCTCTATATTGAATAATATGTACCCAACATTGAATCTATTGTTACTTATTAGAATTGTCATCCTTACCATGATGTTATTTCTGAGGATAGTATTATTAGATTTATGGTACACATTGTTTATACCTAAACATACATATATACACATTAATGGTGTTACATTTAGACCCACATTATACCAACTTAATCATAATTATGTCAACTTAAATTATTATCATCATCAACGTGCAATAATAACTAATGCACTATCTAAAATTTACCTCTTACTAACAATGTTAGTATTTTATTTTCTTTATAATACTGATATTAATATTAACATTAGAGTTAAGATTATATCTATTAATGGTGACATTAATAATAAATCGGTAAACATTAATTTTTAAATATTAATATTTAATTTCCTTAATCATCAACATTAAATATTAATAAAAAATTAACTCTTAGAAATACATAATCAAATATAGGACTAGTTCCTACTCTGCCTTCTCGCTCTGCTAGTTTGAATTCCCTTGGTGCATGGTGGATGCCTCCTTGGGGGTACCCCACGGTCCCCCTCCCTTGTCCCTATCTGAACACATGCCTTCAACACATGCACCACCACCTTCCTCAGGGGACCCTCTCATTTCGTCTATTGAAGATGTGCCCGTGATTCTCTTATTTTGTTTGTTGAAGAAGGACTCGTGATTCCTATCATTCAAGAACCTAAGGGTTGGAAGAATGTGTTACTTAACTCCTCCCAAATTCCTACAACGGTTAAGTCTCTCCCTCGACTGGAAGTGGTGAACTCCATCTCTACCATTGAAATCCTGATCTCGAAATCCACCTGCGATAGGATCGTTTCTTCAATGGAGAACTCAATCATGGGAATTTTTTTCTCCTTTCACCCTACTGTGGATATGGTTAGAAGATGGTCAATGACTAAATGACATTTGAAGGGTAGTGTTGACATTTATGCAATGGATGGAGGAATATTCTTGCTCAAATTTATAGCTTTTGAGGATAGACTCTTTGTTCTATCCTTGGGCCCCTGGGTTTATGGGAAACATAGCCTTTCCCTCTCACTAGTACAAAACAGAAATAAATGATTAAAAAAACTACTAATAATTGATCACATGACCATTAGCTTGGTCACGTGACCATTAGTATTTTATTGCCAATCATTTATAACACCCAAATTCATGACTAAACCATTTTTTGTCATTTATTTGTTGTTTTGATTGATCAATTTGGTAGTATATTTACTCGTTAATTTAGTCATTGATTGTTGTTAATTGGTCATTTATTTAGTTATGGTATTTGTTTATTTATTCATAGTAGTCATTTATTTAGTCATGGTAGTCATTTATTTAGTCATAGTAGTCATTTATTTTAGTCATGGTAGTCATTTATTTAGTCATTGTAGTCATTTATTTAGTCATGGTAGTCACATGGTCGTCATTTATTTTAGTCATGATAGTTATTTATTTAGGCATTGTAGTCATTTATTTAGTCATGGTAGTCATTTATTTCAGTCCTTGGTAGTTGTTTGATTTAGTCATGGTTTAGTCATTTATTTGGATGAATCCACTGATTCAAGTTACAAATCAAATTCATGACTAAACCATTTTTTGTCATTTATTTGTTGTTTTGATTGATCAATTTGGTAGTATATTTACTCGTTAATTTAGTCATTGATTGTTGTTAATTGGTCATTTATTTAGTTATGGTATTTGTTTATTTATTCATAGTAGTCATTTATTTAGTCATGGTAGTCATTTATTTAGTCATAGTAGTCATGGTAGTCACATGGTCGTCATTTATTTTAGTCATGATAGTTATTTATTTAGGCATTGTAGTCATTTATTTAGTCATGGTAGTCATTTATTTCAGTCATGGTAGTTGTTTATTTAGTCATGGTTTAGTCATTTATTTGGATGAATCACTGATTCAAGTTACAAATCAAATCTAACTTAATTAATCCTCACAAATTTATGCATATAAACTTCAAGTATCATAGATATTCAAATGTTGAGAGAAGCACCATGAAATGAAGACTAAAATTCTTGAACATATATGATTGATCAGACACAAACAAATCACAAATCAAGAGGAGCCACAACACAATATTTATGAGTGGAAAAAATTTACTTCATTAAGCCTCACTGGCAAATCAAAACCTTAATGGTTACAACCTCACTAGCAAATAAAAACATATAAATGATGTGCCTCATTGGAAACTTGTCTTACTGACTGTTTTACAACATTTATTGAAGAATTCAAAAAGGCATAAAAACAGAGAATCACTCTATATCAATGAATTTCTTTTCTTGAAAGTTTCATTTGGATTTGAAACTCAAGAACCTTTACTTCTGCACCTGCAACACAATGAAAACTATAAAATGTGTTCTCCTTATTCAAAAAACATCCATCTCAGCTCATGCTCTTTTCCTTGCAATGATTGTACAAAAAGTTTCTTTATTACAATTTTTATTCCATTTGGCATTGTCCCCTGACATAAAAGAAAACACATAAATCTTATGTTTATATCAAACTACAAATATGTAACAAATTCCAAAACTCTAAATTGAGTAAAATACTGCTTCAAACTTGTTTTTGATACATTAATCTAGGGAAAAGGGCTCTCGCTTGATTATAAGAGAATTGTGAAGATCAATATAGAGGTTGCTAGCACATAGGAAATAGAGCAGAAGTAGCACACTCTAGTAAGAAGAAAGAGAAGAAGCAACTAGTATCAAGTAGAAGTAGACAGAGCTGCATAAGAAGAGCCAAGCAAACAACATAATCAAAAGCAAAAGGAACCATAACACTTAGCAAATAAATGATCCTAAAGCCATTGATGCCGGAACAAAGATAGGACAAGGGGTAATTATGATGAGTAGAAACTACAATGTAAATTTTCCTAGAAGTGTAAAATAAACAGGGAGAATCAAGAGTGAAGATCCTACCTAATTCAAAATAGAGTGTAGGCCATCAAGGCACCCAATTTTAAGGTACCAACAAACCCTAAAGCCCTGATAGTGAGCAGTAGCATGAAACAAAAAGGAAGCATAACAAAAACTCTTCCTCATTGGTATTCACCTTTCACTTCTCCAATTTGGTGAGCTGTAGCCTGAAAATAAGGTTTCAACGAGGGTTTTAGAGTATGTTTATTAAAATTAAATTACGGCCAAGATCTGATAATGAGCACATTTAGGTTTTTACATTATGGCTTCCTTTACCTTATGTGTTTTGTTGTTTTTTGCTACTTTCCCTGCCGCAATTAGTTTCAGCTCCTTCGAACTCTTCCTCGCTGGATAACTATACGATGATATTATTCAAATGGAGTATCCCCTCATCTACCACAAATCTACCACAAATCGATCTTGCAAATAGGAAAAATGAACTTTCTTCTCTGATCGATAGGAAGAAGGGGTTAGTTACTCGCCAACGAGATCTTATCGTCTGATTAGTGTCTTTGTTGCGAGGGGGTCGTTGAAACCATAGCTGCTGAGCTATTTTACAATGGAAAAATAGTAGTGTGCTCGCTTTTTTTTTAAAACCCTAATTCGTTTCAAATCTCCTTTGCCCACTTTTTTTTCATTTAAGTTTGATTTGAAATGCATTTCAAATCTCCTTTTCTCGCTCTTTTTTCATTTAAATTTAATTTCAAATGCATTTGATTTTCATTGCTAAAAGAAGGGATTTCAAAATTAATCTCCCATAATATAATATAATATTATATTATAATATAATATATAATATATATATATATATTATATATTATATATATAATATTATATAATATTATAATATATTATATATTATAATATAAATATAATATTATATATAATATATACAATAATAATATAATATAATGTTATATAATAATATATTTTATAATATATATTATATTATATTATATCATATTAATATTTATAATATATTATATAATATATTGTATTAATAATATAATATATTATTATTATATTATGCTATAATACAACCCTCCCTCAGTTTAAATATTTCTTTTTTGGTATTATCCACTTTAATATCATATTGTCCAATTTTTATTTGTGTGACTAATTATTTAGTCATTTTTATTTGTGTGACTAGTCATTTTTTACCCAATGATCAAATTAGTCACTTATGACGATCAAATTAGTCATTTATTTAGTCATTTATAATTGTGTTGCAAAAAATGAGTAGAATTTAGTCATCTTTAGTTGTTGTGACTAAAAGTATTAGTCACGTAGTCATTTATTTGCCAAATTCTACTAGTGTCTATCGTTGGAAGCCTGGCTTTGATCCTGTTGTGGACCTCAATAAATCTACTCCAGTCTGGGTCTATCTACCAAGGTTGCCTTTGGAATATTGGGACGAGTCAATATTACAATGTATAGGGGACTCGATGGGCCACTACATTACTTTAGATACCATCACAAAATGAAATCCAGGTTAGTGTTTCCTAGGTTTTGTGTCAATATTGATATTAACAAGTTGCTACCCAATTCTGTGACTTTGAGCTCTAAGTATGGGTCTTGGAACCAACAAATATGTTATGAAAATGCTATGCTTTACTGTCAAAAGTTCTCCAAACTTGGGCACCTCATTTCTAACTGCAAGTCCATCGTAACAAAAAAACCCATCCCAAGTGACCCCTTGGTGGATGAAATCACAAATAACTACCATTTCAAGAATGAAATCCTAAAGATCATTGATTCCTTGACCAAATCTGGTCCTTCTGTGAACCCCACCTCAAGCTTGGTTGTGACTTTTCCAAGCAAAACCGCTCTATCTGGCACAAACTTGGCTATGAAAATGCCTAGTAAACCCACCCCTTTGAAGGTTGAGTCTCCCTCAAAGAGTATTTTCTGTGAAACAATGGTCACTAAGGATTTTAAGGTGGATGTTTTGGGAGATTGATCCCACCCAACTAATATGGGCTTGATTAAGGATATGGAAGAGGGAGAAATACCTAGAGTTGTTCTAGATGGGGAGGGATCTGGTGTTGAAGAGACTATTATAGCTAATCTTTCACATAGCCAAACCAATGAAGAAGATGGTTGGACAACTCCAATAAAGAGAGACAAAACAAGAAACGTAGATGTGGGGGTGGATACCAAACCAAGAAGACCTAACTAGCGACAAACTAGAAATAGGGAGACAACCAAAGAGATTGCTATTGGGAAACATAGGACATTGGAAGTGTCCTCAAAAAAGATGTCTAAATGAAAGTATTGTCTTGGAATGTGAGACGGCTAAATAGCCCCCATAAATAGCTTACTTTGAAGAATTATGTTTGGGAGCATAAGCTTGATGTTCTACTACTACAAGAAGTCAAAATGAAAAAAAACAAAATTTGAACCCATAGCTAAATTTTTTTTAGCTGAATGCTCACTTCTCCTTTAGTGATGTAGATGGGGCTTCAGGGGGTTGAATATTATGTGGAACCCTAATAGACTTGAGGGTATTGAAATATTTCAAAACAAGAATAGCTTGGGTATCCAATTCACCCACTCTGGGTCTTCTTGGATGCTAATAAATATTTATGCCCCCAACTTAAGGAATGCTAGGAAAGCTCTTTGGCAGGAAATTACTGGTTGGATACAAAAAATTAAAGTGGCCCATTGGTTAGTGGCAGGAGATTTCAACTCCCCTTTATATCCCTCTGAAAAGAATGGAGGTTTGGTAGATTAAATGATAGTATGGATGACCTAGTTGATCTTTTAAGTGATATGGGGTTGGTGGAAATTGACTTGTAGGGCCAACACTTTACCTAGACTAATAGGAGAATAGGAGAGAACCTTATCTAGGTCAGAATTGACATTTATTTTTTCCCCTAACTAGACTGCTCTACTTAACTCCAATCTATTGGCTCTTCCTTAGATGGTATTGTTGCAAGAATGAAGAAAGGAATGAAGGTGTTGTCATTGATGTCAACTGGTCAACTAGTTATCTACTAGTTATTGTTGGTTATATATGTTGAGGATATTGAGAAAATTGTATTAAAGAAAGTTTACAAGTATTCAATTGCTACTCCGAATAATGATCTGGTAGTTGCCCCTATGTTCGTGTGGTTCAGTATGTTGGTCATGGTTTTTGAAGGTTGCTATATCCAAAAATTTTGTTGCTGGTTCATTGTGAAGTTAGAGTTGTGTTCACTAGTTGTGAACTATGTTTTTTTGTGTTCTGGTTGAGGTCTAGGAGAAATGTTGCTGGTTTGGATTTCTCTTTGATGAAGTTTTTTGACTTGCGATTCTAGAGTTAAGATGTTTTGATTGCATGGAATATATATTTGGTTTCTGGAAGTATCGAGCTTAATTGTTCTATGTGTTTTATACTGGTTTGGCTGACCTTATGTTAAGCACTATCTTCAAAGTTGATGAAGTGTGTTGGATCTATTTTGGGTCCCGATGGGTCACCCTCATTCTAATTCCACCCTAGGATGTTTTGGCATTGACCTAATTTGAATTTGAAGTTGGATGGCCGACTTTGGGTCTTTTTCAAAGTTGGAGATAGTATAAATACAGAATGAGCTAGTAATGAAAAATATACAAGAGCAAAGAAGGAAGATAAGTGAAAGAGTAGATACGACATTGATGATATTCAAAAAGTGTGTGTGAGTTGTGTGTGGTAGATCAGTGTGAAGCTTAATGTTGAGTTTTTAGATGCAGTGAGATGAAGGTGAACTCTATCATTCATGTAAGTTGATCAAGTAACTATGGTGGAATCCTTTGTTGCATTGGGATTATAGTATCTATGTAACAAGTCTTCTTTGTATCTCTGTGGTAGTGAGCCCTCTAGGTTGTAGCCCTTTTGGATAGTGATTCCTTTTTTTGAACAATGAGTCCTTATTTCAGGTAGTGAGCCTTATCTCAGGTAGTGAGCCTTGTTTCAGATAGTGAGCCTTTTGTAATTAGTTTTGATATTCTCTATAGTGTGAGTTAATCCTCACCGTGGTTTTTCCCCCATTGAGTTTTCTACATAAATCTAGTGTTATTGTGTTTATGTGTTGGATTTGAGTTTCTACATCGGCATTTGATGATTAATCATTTAAGCAGTTTTAAGTATTAGTTCCAGTGATTGAATTAAAAGTTAACATCTGTGACAATTGATTCACCCCCCTCTCAATTTTCCTATTCAAAAATTGGTATCAGAGCTTGGTTTCTTGGTGAAGATCTTAACTGCTTGAGGAAGGTCTGAGATGGATAGCAAGATGGTCTTTAATTATCATAGGTTTGCTGGAACTAATTATGATATCTAGAAAGTAT
>VDFB02070989.1:0-15968 GCA_007258455.2 Sequoia sempervirens
TAACAGAGTAAATAATGGGTGAAATAAATTAAACATTATTAATGTTCAATAAATGATACATGTCTTTTTATCAATTTTTTTTAATGGAGAATTTTATATTATCTATAAGAATTTTTTGCTATTCAATATAAGAGTCTAAAATCTCTTGAGCACTGAGAGTGAAGAACTGTGGGATATCCATTGGATCAAATCGTTAAGGGAACCATCCTAACTTCATCCTTTATAATATCTTTTCTTGAATATTATATATATATATATTTTAATTCAAAATATTAAACAAAACTTATTCACTAAAAACAGATCATACAACCATTCAGAGCACCAAAAAACCAACAATTTCTGATTTTTTAATTTTTTTCAAAATCATGAAAAAAAATATAAAGATATCATCTATTTTGATATGGGTCTTGTATAAATAGAAAATGGTAAAGCTAAAACATAAAAAAAAAAAGACATATTTGATCTAATAAGCACCTATTTTAAAATTATATTAATGAAATAAAATATTAAATATAAATAATAATTTAAAAAAAATGTTATTCAATATAAAATGATTTGGCTTTTTTAATAAATTATATTTTTTTCTACGGGTTCGATCTCTAGCATTTATGTATCATTGAAGAAGTCCGATTCATGGTGGAGAGTATGTCTCATGGTGCATGTCGCCTTGGAGAGTGCGAGTGATTCTACCTAAATGTAGTTACATGTGAATCTCATTGTTAAGCTGCTCTGAGATATGGAGCACAATCCATTAACCCCCCTAATGAGTTAGATCTCTTTAGGTTCTATGCTCACCATGGAACCATCCCCTATGAGTTTCCCTCATAGCATGGGTGGGAGGTTATAGTTGTCCAATTGATTTCGGTAGGTTGTTATGGGGTTGTTCCTTATCATTGGACCAATTTGTGGTGTTTGGATTTCAGAACAGATGGTCACCAAACAGTTTGGTCCTCATCATTTGATTAGTTTGCGATGTCCAAGTCTCGAAGCAGATGGTCGCTAAATAGGTTGATCCTCATCATTGGACCAGTTTGTGGTGTCTAGGTCTTGAAATGGATGGTCACCAAACAGATTGGTCCTCATCATTGAATTGTGTCCTACAACGATTGCTCATTGGAACAGATGTAGTAGACTTGAAATTAATACAATTCCATGATACTTTATAGTTGAGAATTATTTAATTTTAGACACGATAAATTAAAGAATACAGACATTAAACTACAACTAAATAATGGGGCAATGGGCCTAGCTCGATTGGCTAAAACATCCTGTTGTAGGCAAGAGGTCACGAGGTCTAGTCTCCCCACCATCCCCGTGGTACCCGGTCACGTGAAAAAAGTTTACCAAACACCTAATCAATTCCTAATAACAAATAAATAAAAATAGGCTCTATTCGAACTTAAAAGACTTCTAAGATAAAAGAGTGAGAACAAGTGAAATGACAATTTATTAAGAAATTTTAAGATATCTTAAGAGGAAAGAAACCATATTGATGTCCACAAAGGATCAAATAATTGCAATCCATTTCTGTATAAAAGAAAATTATACATCTTAAAAAATTAAAAAAATCTGTAATGTTCAGATTTATCCACAGTTAAAGTGCTGAAGATGCTGATTATAAGTTTCAGAAATATTTTAGAATATCTTTCATTTCAATGCAATTTTATTTATGGATGGTTTGGTTTGTTAATCATAATGATTAATGGTAGAGGAAAAAGTGTTAAAACTTTTTCATAGAGCAGTTAGAAGTCAAATCTAGGATCAATTTGCTGTTGGGTTGTTCTACCACCAAGCTACCAGCTTTTTTTGTAACCAGTCTATCGTTGGTTCCAGTGTGACTCATTTTCCAAATTCTCCTTGAGCCACATTGTAGGTGCTCAAGGATCCTATCTTGATCTGGTTTTAATGACTTGAGCTATCATACCATGTTAAACTTTTCATGGATTAGTTAGGAGTCGAATCTAAAACCTCCCATTTGTTATTAGAGTGCTCCACCACTGAACTACCGACTCTCTTAATAACTGACCCATCTTAATTTCAAATGTAACTCATTTTCAAACAGAAAAAATAACAATAAATTTTTAAAAGTTGTGAATATTTTTTTACAATAATATTTAAAATCACACTGAAAATAATGATGTGATGTCCCAAAATCTTTGTCCTCCTAACTTTGACATTTGTACACCCAAGTATAATAGAAAGCTTACCAATTGAATCCAAAACGACATAAACTGCAGACCAATATAGAAACGTGTGAAGTTAAATTTTATGAATATAGAATCTGCTCAGAGTATGTATTGTATACAACATTCCACAGAAATATAAGCCCAGAACAAAAATACATACATGATAAAATGTATGTCTTATACGCGTTGCCATTATTTAAATATTGACAAGACAAACAACTATCACTGAAGGTGCATGAAAAGAATACACCTTTATAGAGCAATTAAGTCAGCAACAACAATTTAGGGGATATCAGATTTCTGAACCACATATTGATTTTGAGTTGATTAAGAGACTGTCGTGGCTAAAATTCTACCATAATTAGCGGAGAGGGGTCAATTGTTGGGCAGGGCGAAATAGCGTCGTTATAAAATTTAGTCTTGTAATATATTTATAGTATATATTGTTAATAATTAATGTATATGTAAATTGTCAGAGATGGATAGTAACATGAACGCACAGAATTTATAAATGAAAAAAAATCATTAAGAAACGAAATAATTATATATATTTTTTATTATAAAATATCATAATTATTCAATATAAATGTGTAACTTATTAAATAAGATGTTCATTTAAACAATTATTGTTGTTATGTGAAAAAATACTATTGTTGTGTGTACAACTATTCTGACGTACTCCATATTATATATTTGTCCTATCAGAAATATACAATGTGAGTACAATAAATACCTTGTATTTTATCATGAAATGTGAAAGATTGTCAAAAACTAATTCTATTATCATCTAAAATTGAATATAAGCAGTATTTGAAATAATCATGTTTCGCTTTTATAACAATAAATAGTATTTTTGTTTTCAATTATTGGGTCATTTGTATTGGATATAAAGATTAGAGATAACAAGCTCTATAATTACCAAAAGATAATGAGATCATTTAGATTACATATTTCCATGTTTAAGAAAGACCAATACATACTATCGACAATATGAGACAATATAACCAAAATTATTACTGAATCACACTCTAAAACTCAATAAAACTTCATAAAAACAATGAGAACTATTAAAAAAAATGGCATTCTAAACTGCAATACAATTATCATGCAAAGTAATGAAGTTCAAGAAAGATCACTCGAATTATTAAGAAATCAGGACTACTCTCAAACCCAATAAAATTATGATAGAAAAGTAATAAGGAAAAAAGGAAAATTAAGCTATAAGCTGTATTAGAATTATGATATAAAGCACCTAGGATTATAAGGAAAATCACATTTGAAAGCCCAATAGATTTGTTTTTGGTAAGGCCCATACCTTACAATACATTAAGCTGTCTATTTCCATTTACTGCAACTCTGTCATTCTTTCAAGAGGCTCTGATGATCCTTTCAGTCTTCCCTTCGTCTCTCTCAGAAGCAGCTACTGATACACTTCAAATAGTACTCTTATTAGAAGGTAGTTCAAGTTAAGTATTGAAGCATGTGTAAATGTTTGATATGACAGCTGACCAATAGATGCGAAATTTTGTTTACTCAAGGCAAACAAGGCAAGGCATACCATTGCTTTGCATGAGAAATATGAATTTCATTAAGAATGATATTGTGGGTTTACCTAACTTTGAACGATGTTTTTTAAGTTGATTTCCATGGTGACATGTGGGGTTTTCAAATAAACAAAACACTCTTGAGATTGAAAACAGTGGTGCTGCTTTGGAAGTCCTGAGTTGGTGATGACTTTAACAATGTGGGTTGTTTTTTTTGGTGGTATTGGGTTACTTTTTGGTTTTCTACATGATGTGATATGTAGTTCAAACTTATAGTTTATTGCTTCTGTATTTTCTATATTTCCAACTACACAGGTTGATAAGGTAACTTGAAGTTAGTCTTTTGGGTTTTTCTTAAAGCCAAGCCAATGATTGCAAAATCTTTGTGGGTTTTATCTATTCATAAATTTAAGTTAATGGGTTATTTGCTTTTATTAAGGAAAAGGTACTTTCATCACAAAAAGTTTGCTCAACTACCACAAGTCACTTGAGTAACATCAATTTTAAGTACATGAAGTCACATTTTCTATCAAATTGGCTGAGTGGTATTCTTTAATTGATTCACAGGAAAAATAAATGGAGGGGAATCATATCACATTCAGAAGTTAATATAGAACATTAAAAAAATGGAGGGCGACACCTTCAAGAAAAGGTGGTATATTAAATATTAGAAAAATATATCAAGCTTCGTGCTTGTTATTAAAACATTGAATTTTGGAGGATTACATATTTGAGGAAAAGTTCAAAACTTCTTTTTTCTTTTTTGGGTCCCCAAAGAATTTAAGCAGTTATATAATTATGATATTGCTATCGAGTTCAGCAGTGTAGTTTGAGGTCAAACTCATTGACCCATGTTTCATGAGTAGAGTTCAACAGAACCCATCTCTCCTTGATATCGGAGAATAGTCCACTTAACTCATTGCATCTAGGTGATGCTCAGGAGGTGAAGCAATTAGTCAGGAGGTCACCCATCCCGATGCTGCTCCGGCTCTCAAGCAGCTTAGCAGGGAGTTTTCTCAAGAGTTAAGCCAGCAGTTGTTACCCATTGCAAATGGGGTAACAACTCGCGAGGCTTAACTGGAAAACTTCCTGGTCGCCTTCTTAACTGGAAGCGTTTCTCAGATAGTGACAATTTCCGATACTCCTGGCTGCTTTCATCTATGGTCTTAAATAATTTCGATGATATCATGAAGATGGATTCTTGTTAGGCCCTACTCGGAAACATGAATCAGCGGATTGACTCCAACTATGATTGAATCTGACTCTTTAATATCATCGAGCTGACTTCTGTGTGGAAAAATACCTCCCTACTTATCAGGTTATATAATTATTTTAATAAATAAAATTATATAGGAGACTATATATATAAGAAGAAGCGACAAAGGAAAGAAAAGAAATGATGTGAGATGGTTATCAGCATTTTTGGATTTAAGTGTGGTGTTAAGTTAGGGGAGAGGGATCCACGATGGTTGTGCACCCTAGCCGGCTTCTAATTATCCTATGTGGAAATTTCAAATCCTCCCAATTTTTACAGCAGCTTACTTGTAAGAGTCCACAGCATAACTAAGGTTTGAAGGCCACATCATCAAATATGATGTCACATCAGCATGCTTTTTGTCAAGGTGTCCAAAAAGGCCCAAAAATAAAAGTGAGACCAATACTTGCGCATTCACAACATGTTTTATTGAGCGCTGATGTGGAATCACATGATTGGTTGCTTTTTAGATCAAAGGAATACATTTTGTTTAATTATGGGCAGTCATCATCAACACTAACAACTTTAAAGTCACAACTATTGGTCCAATATTGACAAAAATATTGGGCATAATATAAACAACTACTATCACAACTATTGAAACATGCTCAAGCACTAGGTCTAAGAAATTTGTCTTATTTTCTTGATTTTCTCTTGTTATCTTTTAATTGTCAAGTGAATGTCTTTTGTTGTTGGTTAACAAGTGTTATAAAAATAAACTAGTTGTAGTTTT
This sequence comes from Sequoia sempervirens, assembly GCA_007258455.2. Taxonomy (NCBI): domain Eukaryota; kingdom Viridiplantae; phylum Streptophyta; class Pinopsida; order Cupressales; family Cupressaceae; genus Sequoia; species Sequoia sempervirens. The sequence continues at coordinate 5,719 of VDFB02070989.1, forward strand.
TTGTAGTGTTTATGTCATGTGTGAACTTCATTGCCACATCTATTGTTTTCTATATGTAGGGGTGAGAGCCCTTTCAAAATCTCACTTTTAACTTTTATCCACAGTGAAAAAAACTTGAAATTATTAGGAAGTGTAGTTAAATTGGAAGAGTAGAGAAGGGCCACTTAACTTTTCTTCAACTTTAACTTGTACACTTTTAATATTATTTTATTGTTGAGATTAAGATTAAGTTTATTATCTCGAAAATAAAATTTTAAATTTCACTCCCTTAAAGAGAGATATCATATATTAAAAAAGGGCAATCTCTTCTTCAAAAGAAGATTCTCTTTAAAAAAAATGCGAGTCTTGCATTCTTTTAAAAAAATGCTTAGAGTGTGAACAACTTTATCTTTGATAGTATCCTCAACCTTAAATTAAAGTTTCTTACAAGAATATGTGGGAAGTAGTTTGTTAATAGTACAAACAACATTACTTTAGTAACTAATAACAAGTGTTTAAAGTTTTTCAAATTTTAACACTCCTTTTTAAATAGGTCTGAATCTAGATCATGGTGTTTTAGATCAATTTCTTTATATTAATACATTTATGTTTGCGTTTTTTTCTTGATTAATAAAGTTAGAATTTTATTTTTTTTAAGTTTGAAGAAAATTTAGATGTCAAATGTAAGCCAAAGCTATGTAAAATTTATAAGTAGCAATTTTATTTTATTTTTAATGAAATAACATTTTTCAAGTAAAAATTTAAGATCAAAAGTGGTTGAAAAAAGAATATCTAATGGCATGTATCTTGAACTCTACAACATAATTAGAAGTGATATTACATGGGAGATCAATTAAGTTACAACAAAGAACTTTGGTTTTTGATTATTTAAATGTTAAAGAGGACCCCTAAATATTGACATTGTTGTAGTAAGATAAAAAAATAATGAGAGTCATTTAGATATACATTTGATTTCAATGAACTTTGAAATTGATGTCTAGTCTAAAGGTGCCAAAGTAAGATTCCATTAGTGGTCAATTTTTTCATATAAAACCACCTTTGTGTGAACACATTGTAACCAACTTAGACTTATATGAAAAAGGGGTGTCATCCCACAATATATTCATTTGAAAATTATGGGAGCACTAAGATTAGGCTTATTCAATAACTTATCTAGCTAAGTAATGATAATTTTACTATGTAATTCAAAATATTCACTTTTGAGATCCTACTTGGATTGAACTCAAACCAGGTTATATAGGTGTGGGTAGCTCATAAAATAAAATATTGATACTATGGATATTTCACTTATGTAAATTATTGGATTTTGTATTGGAGAGAAAGAAAGAGCCATCACATGTAAGTTAAGAATTAGAAACTGCTAAAGAGAATGATTTAGCTTTACCCACACAACCTTACCTAGAGGGACCTCATGAAAAATGAGGATTATACATCACCATAGAGATTGATTAGTAATAAAAGTGGTTAAACATAAAATATCTTGATCTCAATTTATGGGTGATTGCACCAAGTTGAGGGACACAAATGCGGCCAAGTGTATCTTTTTTTTGGCCTAAATGCATATGTACTTTTTAATATGTGAACAAGGTATAGTGCACACATAAACATTATATCTTGGTAATGGCCAAGCCATAACATGCACATGTTATAATGTGTACACATTAAAGTGTTATAGAAAAAGAAAAACGCAAGCCATGGGTTTGCCATAACTTGCAACCACAAAATATTTTAATAATGTGATTTATATTTTATGAAAATGCTTTGGTAAATATAATCATTTGCAAGGCCCCTCTCTTTATTTTCACAATGTTACAGGGTGAACCCACAAAAGTGGTTTACAATTGGAGTGAGGAAGGAAAAGTTGAAAAAAATGACCCCATGCCAAAAATTTTCATTTTGGGGGTTTGAGCAAACTAATAGATTTTAACAAACCAAAAGAGGGTTCACTAGAACCTAGGTTCGAGCGGACCCATTCAATGCAAGTTCCCACCATCCCACCAAAAAACACAATGAGAACCCCTTTTTGAAAGGGGGTTCGAATGAACCAGGGTTCAAATGAACGAGGGGTTCAAATGAACGGGGTTCAAATGAACCGGGGTTAATGAACTGGTTTTGCTAGGGCGCCACAGGGGTTCTTCAACCCCCCACAGTTCAAAGCAAACCCCCTTTCCCTGCTTCCTACTCTCACAGCACCAAAAAAGTCCAAAATTTTGTGTTTCAAAGCTCAGTTGAGGATGAAAGTGGAGGAGACTTCACAACCCCAACTAAATGATGGTAGTATTTGGAACGAGCTATCCAATAAATATAATTTTAATATGTTTTGGTCTTATTATGTATTTTTTTATAGTTTTATTAAAGATAGGTCTTTCATAGAAAATCAAGCTCTTTTGTTCTCACATGTGGAAAATATTAAATTATCAAAAAATTGAAAATATGGAGGCTCACGGATATTGAAGTACTTGATCAAAAATAAAAATAAAAATTCGATACATACAGTAAAAGTTATGCGTTATACGGTCGCATTATGTCTGAATTGTAATTGATTTGACTTTGAAACTTGATTAAAGAAAAAATATTCAATAAAAAACTATCTAACCAAGTCAAAGCACTAGATATCAGAGTTACAAATCTAAATTTGAAAGAATTAGAATTTTATCTTTAAAGGAAAAAAAAGTTGTAATGTTATCACGATGAACATCACTCCTTAAAATGTTGTTCTTGCTTGAAAAAAACTAGTTTTGAGGAGATGGAAAAAGAAGTGCAATCTAATTCCAAAATTTTTAAAAAAATATATTTAGAATCTACAGATAAAATTTCATAAATCACTAGTTCACATCATCTTCAAATTCCTCACGGTTTAGCCACTATAGGTGCTTGAAAGTGAAGATTTAGTTAGAAAAAATTATTTCAATGTCCAGTTTGGCCAAAAATTGTAAAGATTCCAGTATTGTGGGATCACCCTACATCAAAAGATAAACAATTGATTTGTATCTTCAAATTTTTAGATAATTTTTTTAAAATTAATAAATTTTTATTTTATAGAATAAATTTCTTATTTTTCTTATTTTTTATACCAACTCTTTTGAACTCTAGCCCTGAGCCTAATTTGGAAGAAGGATTACTTGAATAAAATCCCATATTCCAACACTTCCCATAAACCCTCCATAGAGCCAAGATCTATTAAAGCAACTAGACCAAAAAAACCTCAAATTACAAAATTAGTTGAAATATCAATGGTATTGACATCAAAACTCCACCATGCATATCTTGTAAATACATTAGAAGAAATGATTGAATAGTTGACTTGATGATGGGTCAAAATATTTAGCAAGAAATGCATAGTGATTAATGTCACCAATTTTATGTGATAAATTTATTTTTGATGAAGTCAAAAGAAAAGAGATGAAAAAAATGAAATTTGTGCTCTTTTTATAGGTTAAAAACCAATGCACTTCTTACATTGAATTGCAATAAATTTCCTATCCATTAGTATAATCATAATGAAATAAAAATTCATTTTTAGGATATGTGGTAAATGGTATTTGATCAAATCCTTGTAACAACTATGAGGTGGCCCTATCTTTCCTTAGAAAATTGTACTATGAATTTTCTCTTTATGAAATTCTAAAGCTTTTTGATATTAGGGAGTTTTAAGTAGAGGGAAAGTTTTGACTAGGATAGTGAGGGAGCTTAATAGAAACCAAAATATCCACCAAGGCTATGTTGTACCTAATAAAAAATAGATTGTGTTACATGTTGTTCTTGTTTTCAGTTGTCATTTTACCAACAATTTTTATATCGAAGTTGAAGTTAGAAATATTTATTTTTAGTCAAGTTGTGAATTGTCATTGCAAAGTCCAATATTGCAGTTTGTTCATCATGTTTGTTGGGATTAGGTATATCATACACCTTGCAAATCCTAATGTTTGAATTATTTATATGTATTGTATTTATTTATTGTTTGTGTCTCATTTGGGAAAAAGGACATCCCACTTATGACTCGGCTAGGCAAGTGTAAGAAGTTGATTCCACTTTTTGTTGAAGCAATGTAGTCAAAAAATATCGCTAGGAATGCATACACATTTTGAAAATCACAACCATTTAGCAATGGAAGCCCAAACCTAAATGGGTACATGTTTATAACAAGTACGTGTATAGGTTTGAGTATCCATTACTAAATGGGTATGTTACAAATGTATATGCATTTAGGAATACACACATTCTAAAAAGCTTTTAATATTTTTCTTCCCACAAGGTAATTTTTATTTCCTCAACTAGTGATAGTGAATGGAAATAGGAGATTAGAATGTATACTTACATTAATAAACATCATAAATGCCTTCATTTTTCCTCCTCCCTTTACGAGAATCAACTAGTAGGGTTTTGAGACCTTAGGTGGCTCTCCACTATTTACATTTTTTTTTCTATTTTACACATAAATTCATTTAGATGAAACTAGAGCCATAGAATAAAATCATTTCACCTTAAATAATAACCACTAGGCCCTAAACCATAAATTATAAACCTTAAAGCCTATATTTAGGGTTTCTGATAGTTTAAAGTTAAAAAATAATGCATGTGTAATATTTCATATGATATGATAGAAACCATACATGTACACCAATAATCAAGTTGTATATAAAATTTTATGTGATACAATCTAGAAACCCTTAAAATTTAATATATGGTCTACAACTTAGAAATCTTAGACATTAAAATTTAATACAATATCTAAAACCTATAAATATCAATTGATATATACACCTTTCAATGTAACCAATATATATAACTATTTTTATGTATTGATTGTTGGTGTACATGTGAGACGTGGAAATGTCGGTGAGGGTCGATTACACTTGACTCATGATGAATCAAAGCATAACTTCGCCAAACATACTTGCATCTACAAACAAGATCATTCAAAATGGAAATCTAAACTAAGCATTTAATTGAAAATGAAGTCTACAAACTACACAAAAATAGTTAAACTCCTAACCTAGCCCATCTGAAACTTATCATGTTTTGGAATTGGTATCATGTTGATGTGAAATGATGACCCTTTCCCAATCTCGTGATTAGTGAGCCTCTTTCAGTCGATTCTATGGAAGAGAATCGATGAAACCATTGTGATTGATGTATGAAAACCTAGTTTATACTAAAATGAACATGATGCAAGCTAAGTTACCATGATTTTATGCTAATTATGCACTGATTATGCTATTGCTAAGCTAATCTAAGCTAAAACTATGCTAAAAGATGAAAACCCTAATTCATATACAAACTAAGATGGATGCATGAAAGCCATTAATGGATGCTCTAAGCTATTATGCAATAAAAATGAACTAAAATAAGCTAACAAGTGAGTAAATATGAGAGTATGGATGCAAGTGAATTCAACAACATAAGTTTGCAATTGAAAGATGGATCCATTTGTCTCCCAATAATGATCTATTTATAGGAGAGCAAATGAGGAATGAAAGGTTGAGATCAAAAAGCTTAATCAACAGTCCAAGATGAAGGAGATGAGAGGCATGGATCATGGATTCTCATCAACGGATGAGAATGCATGATGAGATTTAATCAAGGGTTCACACTTGCCTCAAACAAACACACCTTTGACCTGCTCACACAGGTTAAAGGTGACTTGTTCAAAAGGTTGAAGGTTAAAACTTGCTTAAGAAGCCAAGTGAAAATATCCCTTTTTCAAATGATGAAGGAATAATAATATTCTTTTGGAATATTCTCATGGGTGAGGAAAAAGTCATTTTGCAAATTAAAACAAAGTTTTAATTGTGCAAAAAAAAGGATAAGGAATATTCTATTGGAATATTCCCTTTGCTTAGAGAAAAGATAGTTTAATTGCTAATTAAACAAGGTTTAATCATACAATTAGGGGATTTGGAAGAATTAAAGTGATATTCATTAAATTAAATGATTTAATAAATGGGGGAGAGATGGAATGGTATTTAATTAAATAAATTAGGGTTATTTAATTAAATAAGATAACTTAGGAAATTAAATTAAATATTTTGATTTATTTAATTTAATGAGATGAAACATTAGCATGAAAAGGGATGAATTAACTCGATTAAATTAATTAGGTTAATGGATGAAAATGATGCAATTAATTAATTAGCTAGGCTAATTTAATCAATTAAACAAAAAGAAGATGGGTTTAAAGAGGAAATGATGTTAGTTAGCCAATGTGATCCATTGGGACATTTTTCAGTGTCTACCGTACATATCAATTGATGTCAATTGATATATATACACTAACAATCAATAAATATGAGATTTTAAATGTGATACAATAGAAACCCTTAAAATTTTAACATAAAGGAGGGGTAAAAATTTATTAAGACAAAAGGAAGTACAAAGCAAGGGCATTAAACAATACTATCCAACTCCACCAAGTGGTCCAACTGTTGAGACAAATCCGGGGGTAACTGACCCCAATCCATCAAATTCCAATCATGAATATGATCAGAAGCCCATTTAGCCAAACAATCAGCAACACCATTCCATTCTTGAGGAATATGAATGAAAGTAGCATACTCCAAAGAAGCGCAAAGGTTGAGAAACCCTTAAAATTTAATATGATAAAATTAAAAAACCCTAGAAATATCAATTTTAATATTGATTGATACTAATTGATGCATACACCAATTTAAGATCAATGCATGTAAATTCTTATTTGTAACTATTGTTGGTGTATATATTAGTTTATGTTAATTGATATATCAATTAACATTTCAATCAATATCAATTAATACACACCAACAAACAATACTTATAAAGTTTAATATGTTTAATATGATATAATAGTCCCTACCTAGATTTATATTAATGATATCGATTGATATATATGCGTGATGCTTAAAACTTTACACCAAAATATAGTTAAAGACAAAACACAAATTCCAAATTTCGTTCACTTACACTTGCAAAACTCTCAAATTTTGCTACCAAAGCAGGCACTACAAGAAAACATACAAATTTGACTAGACATAAACTATAATTCTTTTAGTTAGATAACTAAATTGTTTAGAACATCATGGTCAGTTTGATAGGAGACATGGAATCCACATCTTCGAGGTAGACTTAAATAGTTCAACCAACCCAAAATGAATTTGAAACATTATATAAGTCACATGTCAACAATAACATATATGTATATATACATACATATATACATATATATATATACATATATACATATATATATATATATATTAATCATAGAATATATGAAGATCCTGGGGGCGGGACCACAGTCTTGAGGCTCTAGATCTCGGAATGACATTGCCTACGTATATAATTCACAGAGGAATCATAGTTCAACAACTAGAATTCAACCATCTCCCACATGGTTGGATAACAAGGAATATAAATGCTAGGTTACAAAAATGGCTTAACAACAACTTCAATCACAAGCCACTAACACCTCTCCACACGGAAATAATAGGTAATAATAGTTCAAGGGAAAGGATCATGACTAGACCCACACATATAGGATGATCCAAGAATTCTTTTAAAACAACAAGATGATGCACACAACCCTTATGCTCAGCTAGGTTGATTTTCCACAATTTAGCTCATCTTTGTGCATGCATGGTACTAGAAGAACACTTCAACACATTCTATAGAGGACTATGATTTGTTGGAAATAGTAATCTAAAGATACTCCTAGAACACATGTTTTGTAATAATAAAATAAAACAAAGTAAGAAGAGTAATTTACTTCATACAAATCCATTCTTAATTTTAAATCTGCAAATTGCAGCCAAAGAGAGCAGTTGTAAAACAATAATAACTTTTACGCCTCTTAGTCAAAATTAAAACTTCAATATGTTTCGGAAAGGGAAGATAACGTAGAATAAAACCCAGAAAGGTCCTTGGGAGAATCTCAATCAATTAAGAGCAGCTTTATTTGCTATACAACTCACTAACTTCTTCTTGTCTCAAGCCAAACAATTTTCTCAAGACTTTTTAACTAAATAATTGCAACCTTGAAAGAATATTCAAACTACCAATACAATTGGAATTTTCCTACATTCTAGCTCTAAATTTTACTCTTACTGTGCATCATATACATAATCTATTTATATTAATCAAACTACTGTTTTCAGATGTATTCAAAAATCAAGTTTAAGAGTCTAATAGCTCTAAAACTCCAATATTTTTAGTTTTATTTCTCATTTATTGTGTAGGATGAAGCAATAGATGTAGAGAGATCAGTTTGGATTTTATAATTCCCAACTTCCTCCATGTTTTGGCCTTTTCATGCACCAGCAAGTTCCACGTGGGGAAAAGTCTTAATTTTATTAAAGCTTTAGTTTTACACTATTAATATACATTGGGTTAAGAAGGAAGATGATTCTTTTGCAACAAAACCTCTATTTGCATAGAGAATTAAGCATACAGTTTTAATAACAATATCTCTGTTTAAATGGAAAAGAGTAAGCTTAAGATTTTATTCACAATACCTCTATTTACATAGAGAGGAATAAGCATATGGTTTCAATAATGACACCTCTAAAATGTGGCCCATCATCTAAATGAATTTGTTCTTCTTCTTTTTTGATGATCATAGATGAAATAAAATCAAAATAAAATCTTAAGGCCATACATAGATTAATCCAAAGTTCTCTGGCATATTCTTTGAAAGCTTTTAAGAATAAATTAATAGAAATGAACTACAAATCGTATAAAATCAGAATATGCATATCATTTAAACTTATTAGAATTTAAATTATAGGTTTTATCCATAAATATGAGCATATGTTTCTTTTCTTCTTTTTTTTTTTCAGTTTTGCCAGAAGCCAATATCAATGATTTTTAAATAATCCTAATATATACCTGAAGACAATACCTACAACTAGCACACATACAAATCTGTACTACGTTTATTGTAATTTAAATACAAAGTCTAGGTTAATGCCTTAACTCAACCTATTATCATTTAAGCACTATACCCACGATACACACAATATTTCTAACTATTGAATAGAAAGGGCAGGGGCCTTACATATATCAATCAACATCAAGTGGTATATTGAACAATATAATTTGCACATATGAAGTTTTATATGTATTGATTTTTGTTGTGCACGTCAGTTGATATATATATATATGTACATCAACAATTAATACTTATGAAATATTTAAAATTTTGATATTGATTTATGCATGAGCATCCAGGGTGTAAGGAAATCTTACACCACCAAAAATATTGCTATTTCTATTTTTTTTGTTTTCAATAAGGGCTAAGGTGTGTCAAAAATAAATATTTTAATTTGCAATAATGCGATTTTCCCTTGTGGAGAAATGTAAATGCAATTTTTGGAGGAAATATGCTGAGATAAATGTTCCCAAGGCATTTAAATTGGAATAATCTCTTTGGGGCATCCATTTCTAGGTGGGGAACACTTTGCATGCATGTTCTTGCATGTTCTTTTGCATATTTTGCATGTATTTGCATGTTGGGCCACCATCTTTGCATGTTGGTGCATGTTCATATTTGGAGCCGTTGGAGCCACCAGAGACCAATGAAGATGTTAGAATTGACCAAGTTTGATTGGCCATGGTTAATGTGCCCATGTGAAGGCCATGTGAGCATTGAATAATTTGATTGTTTTATTATTATTTCTCCAAATGGGGCATGGGTTTTCCAAGGAGGTGTTTTTCTTGTGGTTTCGGAAAACCATGGTGGTTTTTTTTCTCATTCACAAATCTATATATTCAGGCCTTGTCATTTGGGAAGATGGATTTGGAGTTTTTGCATGTTGAGATGAGGAGATGTTGCTAGATTGAAGAGAAAATTTGAAGACTCCATTGTTGCAAATTTCTATTTGCATAGAAGCCCATGTTTTTTGAAGCTAGTGAGCTCCACATTTTAGGAGATAGTGAGTTAGTGAAGTCCTTGTGAAGGGAGCTTGAGAGCTTCAAAAGAAGAAGGGTTGAAAGAGACCAATAAGAATTTTTTCGTAGGTTTGAAGGCGTTTGGACAGCAGCAAATAGACTTGAAGGTTGTAAAATTTATTGCAACAGTGATTTCCATTAATGATTATAGGTTGAAGGAGCTAGAATCTTGTGAAAGAAGAGAAATTGAAGGAGATAATTTGTGTATTGATATTTGTATTTTTAAATCATATTTATATCAGTTATGTAATTGTTTTCATCAGCCCTCATGGATGCAATAACAATGTATTTTCATAAATGATTTGTTATTATGTAATTTCATGAGAATT
>VDFB02070990.1:0-25467 GCA_007258455.2 Sequoia sempervirens
TCTATGTATGCAAAAGTTTAATCATGGATATATAGATTTTGTGATGACAATAATGTGAAGAGATATGATGCAGAGAAGGCCTTTTATCAGACTCGGAGCAACCATGAAAACCAGAGAATGGTCATGAAAACAAGACAGATGAAACCTTTATAGGTTTTTGTGTTAGGGCTTGACTGTAGAAACAAGTCTTAATATATATAGTTTGTATGGTCACGCCAGATAATGGAAGTATGTATCCTATATATGCAAGCATAAATAAAATAGGAAGAAGGGAGCTCAGCTTGTAAACAAGTGAAACTTTCAAATTTTCCTGAAGGTACAATGAGATAGAAGCTCGAGAAAATCAAGTTCTCTATATTTGCAGAAAATGTGAAACGTACCCAAAATGCAAAAAACCCATTTGGGGTTTGTCTTAAAATATCAGACCCAAAAACAAATCTTTAGTCACCTACAAATATATGTAAGGTTGTGGCAAGATGCAAGAAACAAATGAAAGCATCGAGTAGTGTTGCGTATTGGGGATGAGCTATGGCCATTTTCAAAAGAAGATGGTAAATGTGCAGAAATACAATCATGGAGGCACAGGTTTAAATGTAAAACCCAAGGAGAATATAAGTCCAATGAAGAAGCCATAGGTATTGAAAACCATGGATAGGTTTTCATCTACAAAAAAGTGTATGAAAATGACAAAAAATATGGCATGAGTTAAAGACATGGTTTCTGGTATTTGTAATAGACATGGTCGTGGCCATAAAATTCAAAATAATCCCTATATTTTACAAGGATTTCATCTATAGAGAATGCAAAATTTTAGATATGATAAAATACAAAAAAAATGAAGTTGCTTCATCTTTTTTTTCATCATTCGAGCAAATTATACATAAGGTGTTGAAATTTCTTCATACGAATTCATGGAAATAACAAAAATTTACTAGAGAACACATTTTTTTTCATAATACATTGAAACCCACTTGGGTTTTCAAGTTTCAAACCCAGAATAATCCATCTTTGTAGAATGAAGGAATCTTTTAGTGCTTGCAATGGTGTGGTCGTGGCCATTAAGATAAAGGGCCTTATGTGTTTTTTTTGTGAAAAAGAAACTAGATATACGTGGAAACAACAGGATATTCATTTTTCTACAGAAATGTAGGCTGAGCATGTGAAATGCAAAATACCTAGAAATGTCAAAAACACATAAAAGAATTCCTCTATCTTTTAGTAGATTTTGCAAGTATAAGAAAATGTATAGAAGTTTCAATGACATGTTTATCAGATCAAAAGGTGGCATGATGAAAGGTGCATAGTATGCAAAGAATTGCTTACCCAACTCAGTTTTGAAATGGTTCGAGCTTCTTCTCTGCAGAAAATGGTGAAGAATGGAAAACTATGTATATAGTCAGCTTGCCTAGGTTTTCCACTCAATGCTACACAGAGAATACATCCAGATTCACTGTGAAATCCTTCACAAAATTCCTCATACAAACCCTTTATCGATGGTCTCCAGGTTTCCAAAAGTTTGATAGTGAAAATGGATATCTTTTTCCTTTTTCCTTTGACTTTGTTCATTAGGGTTTCTTACCCTAGAAAGGTCGATTGGTATAAGGTGCTTTTTCACCTTCTTTTTTAAAAATATTTCATCAAACTAATGAAGGTTGTGGGATATGATATGTTTTTCACTAAGTCTTTTAAGACTTATGCTTGTTTCTTTTGTATTTGACCTATATAGTCGACCTCGTATTATTTTTGCATAAATTATAAATGTAAAGAATTTGGATTAAGTGTTGTTGCTATAAAACACTTAATTAAATTTCTCTTTTAAAAAATGCAAAAATGATGGATTCATGCCTTGTCAAAGTATGTATGGGTTGTTATTGAGTCTTCATAACTTTGAGAGCATCATGGGAGGTTGTTTTTTAGTTTGCAAACATAAGGAGAGCATATAGGGGGGATTTTATTTACTTTGTTGGAGGTTATGGAGAGAATATAGGGGTGGTTTTGCATGCCTAGATTATGGGATTAGTCAAACTTGACTTTTTCAGCCTATTGGAGTCTTTTTGGAGGAGATGCAGTTGCTAGATTCATGGGCTTTTGGGGGCATCTGATCCAAGGCAGTTTCTGGCTCCTATTTTGGTGCAACTGCTTAGGAGTTGATGATATAATCATTCATTTGACTCATTGTACTTAGTTCCTATTATGCATTTTCTGATACTTAGTGACTTTTCAATCCTTAGTCAGTTTTTGACATACTTTTGTAACTCATTTATGAATATGAAATACAGTAAGAACCTTGGACATCATTGATTTGTGAAGTTTTTCCTACTTGTCCTTTGCATCATTGTGTGGATTCAATTGATTGATCAAGTTATTTGTGAGATTTTGTTCATTTCCTAATAACTTTGTCTCAATTTTAACACATTTATGCAAGAGTATGTTAATGCAGGTTACAAATTGTGTCAAAGAATGCAAAGAGCTCTTAGCTGTGAAGTTATCTTCCTCCTAAGAGTTTGAACATTACGACCTCTTTGTGAAGCACTTATGCAGAAGCATGCAATAATAAGTTGTGCAAGTGTAATTTTTGTTATTGCAGTCAAGTGTTTGCAGTCTAAGTTTTATGTCCTATCTTAGTTTGGTGTATCACCTTTTAATTTCACTTTAGTTTTCAGTTTATGTTTTTCTTTATCCATTTTCCTTGAACAAAAAAGTTGAGTAAGTTAGATTTAGGTGAGAACCAAGAGGAATTCAGCCTTCTCTGGAGGTTGATCTCCATTTTCAAAGCCAACACTTTGAGAGATCTTCCAATGTTTTCACTGGATTGTTGAATTTTAAATTCAACGAGGTGCAAATCCAGGAGATAACACTACCTACGGGCCAAGAAGGAAAAAGAATCCCTTGTTCGTGCCATTGAGGGAACCAACTATGAAAATGCCATCTGGTTAAGTGATATCAAAACAATTAGTCACGTTCTATTGCAAATTAGTCAAGAGAGAAGAAGGATGAGAGATGAAACCAATTTTAACAACTTACCATCTGTTTCTCCGGCCAAATCAAACTCATTATCACTTTCCAAGAATATGTCCTCAAAATGTAGTGTCAATCCACCATTGATATTTAGGAATCCTCGAGTAGTACCTTTAGCTAAAGTAATTGTTATAGCCTCTAGTAGTGAATCAGAGGAATACAATTACTATCCTTTTTGGGATAAAGAAGAACAAATAAGAGATGAGCAAAAATTTGAGGGATATACCTCATTGAGATATGTATCTGATAGTGTATCTGATGGATACTCTCCTCTTGACTATTTGAATAGTCATTCTATGTAAAGGAAAGGATATTGAAATCCTTATGAATAAATGAAAGAAAATGTTTTTATCAAAATTTGTGTATGAAAACCTCAATGAAATTTATTTATGATTTTTTTCTCTTTTGAAATGTTCTCCTATGCATTTAGTAAACCATGATAAGATCTAATTTAAAATGAAACTCCAGGTGTAACTATACTTAAGTCAATGGTTAGGACAAGATCTAATCCTAGAGGGAGCCAAGAGGTTGGACAAGGTTCGAAAAATGCTAAAGCCAAGATGGATTGACTTCTAGCAATCATGAATGAAACTAATGCAAGGATAGGAAACCTTGAGCAAAGGTGAGGGGAAAAGAAAAAGAGGATGAAGAAGAAGTTCCACACAATGAGAATGAAGAAGAAATTCCCAATAATGAGGAAGTAGGGGAAGATTCTAGAAACCACACTAAATCTAGAAAGTGTTAGAAAGTGTTAGAACTCAGTCAAATTCTGAGGAAACCAAGAGAAAGCGTATGGCAACTGAATTATCTAGGGATATAAGAAAGGTTACACCTCCTAAATTTGAAGGAAGCACCAGTGGAGAAGAAGTTGATGTTATACCCCAATTGTGTAATTACTATTTATTATTACTATGTAGGGTAAATGTGATTGTGATTTGAATTTTGAATGAGAATAGATTGTACTTGCACTTTGTTATCATTGAATTATGAATAAATGTTATTTCATTTAATGATATGTGAAGAAATGCATATATGTGAAATGGAGGTTATTGAATTATATATTCTAACTATGGAGAAATATTATGTGCAATGCATATTTCGTTGAACAACTTACTGGCATGTGAATGTGTTAGTTGGATGCAGGTATATGTTCAATCCTCTAGGTGTGAGGGGACGTATCACTTAGGAGAAGATCTTGGTTGGGTAACCAGTAATGTAATCTATATGAGCTTACACACACTCATAGTAGAATGGTTGAGTCAAGTTATTATGTTGGGAATTGGTAAGTCATCCTTAGTATGAGTGTTTTCATAAGTATGGTACTTGATTACTATAAAGTGCATTCTTGGATGATGTTTATATGTTTAGAGCTTATGATTTCTTCCTTATATTACTATGCTTGTATTGATGAGGTGAACACATGTGGGATATATGTATATGTATACATATGCATGTCGACGATAGACCATATGCACGAAGGAACACGTACATAGGGGTACATAGGTAGACGTACCTATGCACACTTATGAACATGTTGCTTATGAGAATGGAGCTATTGAATGGACAATAGGACATGAATGTGTATATGTATTAATACAACACATGTTTATTACCTATCAACACGATGGTAATTGTGTATGTGCTTGATTGTGCAATCAAATGTGTGTGTGTGTGTGTGTGTGTGTATATATATGTGTGTGTGTGTGTGTGTGTGTGCGCGCGTGTGTGTCTATATATACAATCAATATGGTTATTATTATTATGTGAATGTTAACTTGTTCGTATTCATTTATATATTGAATGTATACATACTTGATTAACATGGTATATATATATATGTGTGATTTATTAGCATACATATATATGTATATTTACATATATATGAACACGGGCCAATTTATATATATGAACATATGCCGACTTATATCTATGAACATAGGTCGATTTGTATATGAGATAAGCAAATTATTTAAGGCTAAATAATACATATGTTGACATTGGATAAAGGTTAAACTATATGGAAAGTATTTCACAGCAATAAAAGGTCGATATGGGATAAAACCATAAGTCGATACTATTGTAAATGCAACTTTGAATTATTAATAGTGAATTACTCTAACTTGGGTGCTATAATACCAAGCGATGGAATATTTATGAGTTGTTGTATAAAGTGTAAAGATGCATGATAATAGGAAAAATGTACAACAAGATAAGAAATGGTCAAAAGCACCTTTTGAGTGTTATTTTGAAGGGTGATTCATCTTTGATATGTTTCCCATTGAAACTATGACTGAGTCTACTTTGTCTAAGTGTTGCTTGTAAATTGTAGATTATTTCAAAGAGTAAAACTACGCTAAGATATAAGGAAAAGTGGATGCAACATGGCATCAACTTATGAATGCTCTTTAATATGTATAAGTCTATTATAATTGCAAATCGTTTATCATCATTTGAGCATGTGTACTTTTGAATTGGTCTTTTGTTGTTGTCAATTAGAAGGGTCGACCTGTAGCATTATATGTTGAGTTTGCACTTAGTTTGTTGCCACCTTTTAGCTAAGTATTATGAGTCGACTTGCATGGAGAGAGTTGTCATTCAACATGCCTTTTTTGTAGGCTGCAATGTCCCATTTTGTTGTATAAATAGAGGCTAGTTCTCTCATTTGGGACACACTAATATGCATTTTTTTGCAATTGCATTATGTTGTATTTTGTGAGAGCCTTGAGTATTTGTGAGAAGCTATATTTTGTGAGTGTTTTATTTCTAAGAGCATATCATCAACTTGTGAGAGAAGTCATAGTTAAGTATTGCTCAATAGGTTTAAGTGAAGCTAGTAAGTTGCTCTTGGAAAGTTGTTCATCAAGTCAATCAATTGGTTAAGTGTATCACAGGCATGGGAATCTAGTCTTCTCTTATTTATCTTTAATTATGAAATATTGAGTTTTGAATGCTTTATTTGAACTGCTTGAGATTACTTGCATTAGGAAGACATAGCATTTGCTTTGGAAAGGAAATAGAAGTTATTTTATGTTTTTCTATGAAAGTGCTTGTAATTACTCCGTAATAGGAGGGATTGTTTGTCATAGGTATTATTATACTAGATATGATTAAACAAGGATAGCTTAAGGGTTATTCATAGCTAAAGTTATTTGATTATATTAAATAGTTAGTGGGATACTTTTGGGATTAGATTGTCCATTGAAGGGAGGGAACTTGTTCATATGCTTTATGAGTAGAGATACCATAGAATTTGTGGGAAAGGGAATATGATATTTCTAGGGTTAAAGATTACCCATAGGAGGAAATACCTATGCATATATTATTGTGGCCCAAAGTCAAATTAAGCTCGAGTAGTGTATGTGAGTAGGATGACTATCACTCAAATTACTGAGTGAGAACACTTTGGCCAAATCAGTGTGATTGCCTTTGGCTCCATTGTCATTTCACTGTGTCCCTGTAGTGCATGCTAGTTCCAAATTGTAGGGTTACAAGTTATAGTCATGTAGGACACAACACTAAGCTCATAATGGTTTTCGTACGAGGTTACTCCACCAATCTCTTCATCGAAGGGTAGGGCCATCTATCCTATGATAGATGTGCGGGGGACCGCATATGAGTTCGTGGTTGGTGGAAAATCATTTGAGTGATGCTTCTCCTCCTCAACAAGTGATACTAGTCCAAGATTTGAAGGAGTTTTTGGACCATCTATATCTATCACTTTGAAGCTTGATTGAGCTATGTATGTACTTTGTACACATTCTTTGGAATATTGTAATTTGAGAATTATTATATTGGAATGGAATCAATGTTGATTATTGTTATGACATCTATGTTCATTTTTACTCTATAAAATAAAGATATTTTTTATGGCAATGGTTAAGTTACATAGTTTATTTACTTGTAAAGTGAAAACTTAGGAAAAATTACTTCAGTGAATGGTCGACATGTTATAGCTGAGGCTTGGTTAATTCAAATGGATCTAGGTATTTTGAAATAAGGAACTATTCAGAAGTCACTAAGGCTATGTGGGGAGCATTCTAGCTAGTAGGAGAAGCCTCTAATTGGTGGATGAACAAGAAGATGGAACTTGGAATAAGTTCTCTTAAGCTGACTTGGAATGAGTTTGTTGAAAGTTTTTGAAAGAAGTGGTTACCCTAACTCTTTTTCAATTAAAAACTCATTGATTTCCAAAATTTGAAACAAGGAGAAATGTCAGTGGATGAATATGGAAATAAGTTCACTTGTCTCTTGAGGTATGTGCCAATGTACCAAAAGGATGAGCGATTTCAAATCAAAAAGTTAATTATGGGACTTAATAACTAAATAGGTGGAGAGGTGGATGTACATGGTCCAACCACTATGGACCTAGTCTATGAGAAGGCTATCAAACAAGAGCAAAAGCTCAAATCCATCTTGAACTATTAGGAGAAGAGGAATCGTAGGAAGAATGGAGGATCTCAATTTAAGCAAGCTCCTAAGAAGTATGATGATGGGTAGGAATTGCCAAGGAAAGGGAACAAAGGATTCCACAATAATTGGAATGATTCAAGGAAGGATCATTGAGGAAATAACTACAACAATGGTAATTATAGCAAAGCTGGAGGGAATGGAGGAAATTCTGAGAGGTCAACAAAAAGAAGAGGCCCAATGAAAGGATGCTATACATGTGGTGGGGATCATTATGCAAGTCAATGTCCTAGAAAACCATCTAGTTCACAACCACATGGTAATTCACTTCCTCCCTATCAGGTTGCATTTCAGCAAAGGATCCATGTAGTAGTGGACAATCGGTAAGCTAAATACTAGATCACCCCAGTGGAAACTCTAGGTACTTTGTTTGGTTTACCTATTTCCATACTTATTGATACCGAAGCCACAATTTTTTTTGTTTCACCTAGAGTAGCTAATCATATTTCTAGGAAGGTTGGTTTTATGGAAAAATATTGGGTTGTAGAATATGCAAATCAGGCAAGAGTAATGGTGAACCAATGTTTATTTGAGGCAATGGTTGAACATCCAAGTTTCTTAATGGAATTAAACTTGTATATAGCACCCTTATGATCCTATGCCATTATCTTAGGTATGAATTGGTTATAGAAGCATAGAGCTAAGGTGGATTGCCATGCTAAAACCGTAGAGTGTCTAGATGATCTAGGTAATCTAGTATCTTTTCAAGGAACACCTAGAGAAGTAAAACTATGACAAATTTCAGCTGTGGAAATGCATAGGGCAAAAAAAAGAGGTTGCCAACTATTTGCAGTTAAAATGGATAAACTAGAAGAACTCAAGGAAGTCACTCCTCGAGATAAAATCATATATGGTGATACGTAAGAGTTTCAAGAAGTTGAAGAAGGATAAGTGGTGGAATCTAGAGAAATAGATATGGAGAAATATCCCATCTTATGGAAATTTATGGATGTATTTTTAGAAGAATTATCTAGACTACCTCCAAAAAAGAGTATTTGATTTCTCCATTGATCTTGTACCAAAATCGAAACCTGTATCTAAAGTACCCTATAGGATGACTACAATAGAATTAATGGAGCTTAAGGCATAATTGGAAGAGTTTTTGTCGAAGGGATTGATAAGACCTAGTGTTTCACCCTGGGGAGCACCAGTAATCTTCATGAAGAAGGATGGTACCCTACGCTTGTGTATAGATTATTGAATGCTTAACAAAGCTAGGATAAAGAACAAGTATCCATTACCACGTATTGATGATCTTTTTGATCAAACATGAGGAGCAAAAGTATTTTCAAATATTGATTTGCGATTCGGTTATCACCAACTAAGGATCAAAGAGGAAGATAGTTTTAAAAATGCTTTTAGGACTAGATACAATCATTATGAGTTCACAGTCCTACCCTTCAGACTTATGAATGCACCAGCAACATTCATAAACTTGATGAACAACGTATTAAGAGACTACTTGGATAGGTTTGTATTAGTGATAGGTCTAGATAATAGCTTGTTTTCTGTTGGTTTTATGCAGACTTTAAGATACTTTTAAACATACTTTCTAAACAATATTCCATATAATACTATCCTTTTTATATTCATTATGCAAACCTAAAACCCAAAAACATAGTGATGGAATTATGGTTTAATATATTAGCATTAAATGGTTTATATGAATATGTGTATGGGAATTTTGATGGAATGCTATGTTTAATTATGATAGTTATCCTTGTGTACGTGTTTTGTGAAACTAACTTGTTTGTAGCTAAAGGAGGAACTATGATACACAGTCGTTGTAGGATGAACTCGTAGCAAAAGGGGCGTTGGACACCGAATAAGGGAAAATTGTAGAAACGGTTGAATGTGATGATCATTGGTTGAAGGCACTTAATGAAGATAGAAAATGTGTTATTATAATTAGTTAATAAAGTTTGAAGAAGAGGTCTTTCTTACATGAGACTTTGATAGATGGGCATATGATTGCATGCATTTTGTTTTGATAGAGTTCTAGTTTTGATAAGATTCTCCTTTTTCAATTGTAGGTTGAATAATTCAAAGTCTTAATTCAACACTCTAAATATTTGGGAGTGGAGTTAATGATTTTGGTTAAGTTGTTGCTTTCAATAAAGATTCCCTCGGTTTGTATATAACTGTTGGTTGAATCCATAGGTTAGTTGGTTTTTCGTAGTTTTATGTTATTTGTTACTTTTAGTTTGAAACATGAATCTTCAGAATGATTGAGTACGATTTATGCAAGAATATTTTGTAATCTTTCATCTTATGCAATAAATGGAGATCAATTCATGGAATGCATGAAATCTATTAAATAGATTGAGTTTAGTTAAAGTGGGAACAATTACTTGAGTAGGCCACTCAAGGTATTGTTCTTCACTTCACCTTTTAGTTATTTATTTGTGTTGATAGTTGTTATTAGTTTATTATTGTTCATGAATCGTATGCAAGTTAATTGAGATTTCATTTCTTGCTTATTATGAATGAATTCTTAGGAACATGCATGTAATGATCATTAGTAACACTCTGGAGGATAGTTCAATTGATTCAGTAGTCTTTAACAAGTTTCCAGTTAACATAGTTTCATTTCGTTAGCAATAGTTCAGTCACAACCTTTACTGTAGGTATCCGTAGCAACTAGTTTCAGTTTATACTTTTACTGTTTTATAATTTTGTGAATTTCCAGCAATTAGAATTACTTCAGGAGGATATTTTAAGTAGTTTAAGTCCATGAAGGCATATATAATGATGCACCATCATAAGCTTATGCACCTTGGTCGATGATTTAATGTAGTCTTAAGTAGTGTAAAGTGGATTGCTCAGTTAATTGACCCTTTGAATTGAGTGGATTCCACCTAGTTTACAAAACATTAGCTTAGAATCAACATTTTTGGCACCCTTGTCAGGGATGGTGCTATCTTCATAGACCTATTTTTACAATTTTCATAGTTAAATTCTTCTTTTCAAAGCATTAGGATTGTTAGATACCATCCTTTTCAACACCAGGATACTAAAATTGTGCAGGATCGCTAGAATTAAAGTCATATTTCATGTATGCGGAGATAGAGAGATCCCTTGGGTAGGTTCCTTCCCTCACACGCCAGGAAGCTATTGCAAAAATTGGTGACCCTAGTACTTAGAGTAAAGGTACCATTGAAGAAGAAAATTCCTTTTCACCAACCTCTAACGTACATACATAAGGAACATACCACACCATGGGTGATGCAATAGATGATGATGATGCTTGACCAACATTTGGGTTTCCTATTATTGACCAACAAAGGGCTACAGTGTTGAAAAACATCCCTCCTTTGGCCTTGCCAGTTTTCTATGGGTTAATAACTAAAGACCCAGATACATTTCTTTTTGAATTTGATGTCTTATGTAGAAGTTATGATTATCCTTCTAATGCATATAGGTTGAAGCTTTTTCCTGCCACTCTCAAGGATGCAACTTTGAGATGGTTTATGGGATTAGGTAAAGATGTTCCTGATTAGGACACCGTGAAGATATTGTTCTTGGAGAAGTATCAGGACTACTGTAGAGAACCTGACAGGAGGAAGGATGATATATTCCGAATGAAAAAAAAGGATGATGAGCCTTTAGAGGATTATGTTGAAATTTTTTAATTTGCTCTTAATAAAAACCCCCAAAACAAGCTGTCAGAAGAGTCTCTCAAGCTAGTATTTTTGAGAGGAGTTAATGAAGAGTGTATTGATTCCCTCAACCTTATTTAGAGAGGAGACATCTCATAAATGAAATTTGAAGAAATTTTTAAGATATGCATAAACTATTCTAGTACCTTCACAAAAAGGCCAAGAGAAAATAGAACATCAGTTCTTAGTAAATCATCTACTAGGGTTTCTAAAGTAGAGTTGAGCAATCTATTATCCAATACGAAAGAGGATATAATTAGTCATTTGGAAACATAATTGGATACTCTCCACATTAAGAAAAAGTAGGAGGAAGTTGAGGCTATGCTCACATAATATTGTCAAAGCTGCATGCAGAGAAAAGCAAATTGTAAATGCAAAAGAGTGGCCAGCATCCAATAGGATAAAGTTGAGAAGCCTGATTTTCAAACCATTGAAGGAGATGATGGATAGCTATTTTATATAGCACAAAGGAGGCCATGGAAATAGAGACAAGGTATGCGACAAGATCCCCTTAGCTTTAATTCATCTTTTCCTATTGGCAACCAAAATTTCTTTGCTTGGAACTCTCAACCCTGGCAAGTAAATCAAAACTAGTGGAAAAATACTCAATGGCCAAACCCTCAACCAAATAGGAACTAAAAAAAAAATCCTTGGCCACAACAAAATTTTCCAAGTTCCAATTATAATCCACAATGGCCAACTCAACAGAATCAATGATAGCGTCAATGGAAAAAAGGCCAACAATAGCAGCAACAAAATATGAATTGTCAGTAGCCCTTGCTCCCTCCTCCACAAAAACAACAAGATATAATGCCTCCATCAAATTCTACATCCTAGTCACCCAAGCAAAAAATAATCACCCAACCTGCACCTAACCCTAACACTAAGCCTATTCAACAAGCTTATACTAACGAAACTATGCAATACCCCACTTATGGGGTAGAGGTGAGTGATGTCCACCTCAGATCAGGAAAACAACTTGCTAGACCTTCATCCCCCCAAATTACAAAAATGGAGGATGAGGAACTTGCAGTTGAGGCTTCTGATAAACCACCTTTGGAGCCTGAACAAAATCAGGTACCCCAAACTACCACAAATCCCAAGCCACCTTTTATTAAATGCCTAGCTCTACAAAAGCATCACATAGAGGTGGAGACAGACCTTTTAAGACAGTTGAAAGATGTCAACATAAAAATCCCACTTATCCAAGCTATCAAAGACATCCTTATCTATGTTAAAATAGTAAGGGATCTTTGTCTTCAAAAACTAGGTAGGAAAAAGAAAGATCGACATATAGTTCATGTCTTGGGGAATCTTACGGATATCATGTTGGGGAACATTACAGTCCCTAAGTATATTGATCTTGGTAGTCTATTTGTGGACGTTAAGATTAATGGGACCCTCATTAAGAACACTTTGATAGACTTGGGGGCATCCATCAATGTCATGACAAAAGAAATAATGCAGTTGCTTTAGTTGATCAACCTCAGGCCCACACAATCTATCTTGCAATTAGTTGATAGGTCCACGATCAAACCTGAGGGAATTATTGAAGATCTAGTTATTGATTGGATTCTTGGGAATACCCTTCATAATTCATAGTATTGTAACCCAAAGTTAATCTTGTAGGTTACACACTCATCCTAGGCAGGCCTTGGTTGGCCACAACCGATGCATTTATAGGCTACAGATTTGGCAAAATGATAATATCCAATGGAACAATTACAAAGAACTTGGTTCTTTATCCACCTTCCCAACCATATGTAGACCTTGAGCACACCATTTGGCATAATTTGGGTGAGGAGGAAGATAACTATTCTCTGCAGACACTGATGACTATAGAGTGCAACCCCTTATTGGATGACTAGGGTGAAGATGAGCTCATTGCTCATATAATCCAAAATGACTGTGGTAGGATCCCACAACAACATGATTGTCTCATATGCCTACAAGACCCATTGCAAAGTATTATGCCTATTGATTCTACAGAAGAGATATCACAGCTATTTCATTCATTACTTCCTTAACAATGTTTACCAATCATACCAAGCCTTGATCTCTCGTCAGTTCAAGAGTCATCAAAGGAGTTGGAAATTATGCCAAGAAGGAAGTTAAATATTAACAATGCCTTGATTGAGGAACAACTGAATTCTCTGCAATCAATACTATAGGCACACTTACTCGCATATGCATGGATTACCATGATATGAAGGGCATTGATCCTGATTTATGCATGCACAAGATTTACATTAATGATGACCACATACCTATAAGACAACCACATAGATGCATGAATCTAGCTCTAACAGAGATAGTGAAGACTGAACTACAAAAGCTTTTAGATGTAGGTTTTATATACCCCATATCAAATAGTGAATGGGTTTCACCATTGGTAATAGTTCCTAAGAAAGGTGGGAAATGGAGAGTCTGTGTTGATTACAAAGAGCTAAATGCTGCCACAAGGAAGGATCACTTTCCACTGCCATTTATTGATCAAGTTCTTGATTCTTTGGCAAGAAAGAAATATTTTTCATTTCTTGATGGTTTCAATGGTTATAACCAAATCAAGGCTGCACCAAAAGATCAAGATAAGACCACATTCACCTACCCCTGGGGAACCTATGCATATTTTGTCTTACCTTTTGGTTTGTGTAATGCTCCCAGCTACCTTTGAAAGAGTTGTACTCAACATATTTTTTGATTTTGCACATGACTGATGGAAATATACATGGATGACTTCACCACTTATGGTGAAAGTTATAAGGAAGCTCTTAGTAACTTAGAAAAAGTGTTAAAAAGATGAACAAAACACAATTTGTCTTTGAGCAATGAAAAATGTTTTATGATGATTCATGTGTGTTAGATGAAGTACAAGATTTATAAAGGTTAAAATATTTGAATATGATTGATTTCAATGTTTCAATGCAACACCAAAGATAAACTAATGATCATGAAATTAATGAAGGTACAACTCAAAATGATATTATTGAAAACTTATTTATTTTGGACCCTATTAATACTTGTGGTAATGAATGGACCCTACTGATGCAAGGGCATCACACCTATATTTTTTGGTTTGCACATTTTCATTTTTTTGCTTTTTGGTCTTAAGTTTATTTTGGACTTGTTTTAATCTGGGGACAAGTGGTAGGAATGTGGAGGAGAGTTCTTTCCCTATCGGCGGAAACACAAAGAACAATTGCAACAATAAAAAAAGGAGAAAAAGCAAGGAGTAATAGTCATAACTGTTCTGGAAAAGAGAGATCGACCAGAGTACGAGGCATGGCATTTTTGTCTAGAATATATGATTTTCTTGGTCTGGCAAGGAGTTGAGTTTTGTATGTTGGGGTTTTATAAAATTTTCAACCAATAAAGAGATCGGTGGTTTTTGGTGTTAAGAAAGGAGATCCCTATAGAAAGAGGTCGATGAATTAGTTGGAAGAAGTTGACTTAGTAATTGGAGAGGGTGAACTGTCATTGTAAATAGTCGCTTGGCATTGTGTACTTGACTTTTGCTAGAATTATAAGCAATTGAATTTAGTTTCATTTCCATGGCTACTTGATTCCGTTGTGTTTTGATACTTTGTTCCTAGATGATAATGCTTGTGGTCTTTGAGTTTCTTTTACTTGAATGAGGAAGGAGTTGAATGCTAGGTCAAAATATCAATCTACTACATATTAAACTTTGTTTCTTGTTTTTGGAGCTTGTTTCCTTGGTGTTCCATGTCTTTGCAAAAAGAATGAGTTTTTTTTGTTCATGTATTTTTGGCTTGGTATCGAGGTAGTTTTTTTGTAGCCTAAAATTGCTATTCGTCATTTTTCATGCTCATTGAATGAAGTAGTGTCCTGTAGCATGTGGTTCCCTTCCTCTTTGTTTGCAATTTCTAGAGGTGCATTGTTTGGAATGATTCAACTTGCCTTATCATTTTCTCCTCTGGTAAGTGGTGTGATTGTTGATTTGTTATTGGTTTACTGTTACAACCAATTTTCCATCATTTTAGTATCAAATCTTGAAGATTTGGGGTTGTTGAGGAGTCAGCAAAATTCCATCGAGAGCATTGAGATGTAGAGGAGCTTGAGGAAGAGGTAGAAGAGGACATGATGATGGAGTCCTTGAATTGCTGCAAAACTTGACTGCACAAATAGATGCCATGGAGAGGGCATAGTGAAGAGGAACACTAGTGGATGATGCCAGTGAAGTTGAAGAGGAAGAACAACCACAAGTGAATGATGAAGAAGAGGAAGAAGAACCAGAAGGAGTGGAAGAAAGATTAATTATAACGGTGATGAATGTGGGAGCCAAACCAAAAATTAAGGTTCCAATGTATTCTAGAAGTCTAAATGTAGAAGAGCTCATTAACTGGATCAATGATCTAGACAAATATTTTGAGTACGAAGGAGTTGCAGAAGAAAGAAGGGTGAAATTTGTTTGTACAAGGCTTAAAGGCCACACAACAATGTGGTGGGACTATGTACAGTTGGAGAGACGAAAGAGAAACAAGGAAAAGATAACCTCGTGGGACATGATGGTTGCCCAGTTGAAGATGGAGCTTCTTCTAATAGAATATCAAACTAATATTTTCAAAAGATTGCAAAATTTGAATCAAAAGGATACGTTGGTAAAAGACTACATGGAAGAGTTTTATAAGTTGGTGATTTGATTAGGCCACATCGAAGAAGATTTGGAAAAGGTGGCAAGGTATCTGAATGGGTTGAGATACATTTTGCAGGATGAGTTGAGTTTAGTGTCACCAAGAACTTTGGAGGAAGCATACCATTTTTCCATTAAGGCAGAGGAGAAGATTATGAGGAAGCAGAATCAACAAGGTCAAGGAAGGGGAGGAGGCTATGCAAAAAAAATGATAGTAGCACCATCAAGATGGAGAAGCAAGTGGCTCCAGAGGGCAAGTTAAGTAAAAAAAAGGAAGTTAAGAGGATAAAGGAGAAAGATCTATTAGGAGCGATGATTATCAAAGAAGAGGTAGAGGTTTTTACAGGTAAATGTTTCAAGTGTAATCAATATGCGGGTCACAAGAGTTGGGAGTGTCCATAATCTTCCCAAGGAGGGTACACAAGGATTGAAAGAAGAAATCAGGTTTTGCAAGAATATTAGGAGAGCGCGGGATTATTTTATCCAAGAAAGGAAGAACCTGAGTTAGGAGAATCTCTATTATTCAAAACAGTGTTGCTGAAACTACCGAAGGAAAGTAACGAAGCTGTACAAAGGAAAGCTTTATTCAAGACAAAGTGCAAAGCTAAAGGTAAGTGCTACAAACTAATCATAGACAGTGGTAGTACTGAGAATATTTTTGCTATTGAAATGGTGGAAAAGTTAGGATTTAAGAGAACTACACATCCTACACCATATAAGGTTTCTTGGTTTCAAAAAGGTCATCAGTATTTGCTAGATGAGCAAGCTTTGGTTGAATTTCAAATAAGTAGTTATAAGGATAGTGTTGTGTGTGATATCATTCTGATGGATGTGTGTCACGTGGTACTTGGTAGACCTTGGCAGTTTGACCGAAATGCCATACATGATGGGAGGCATAACACCTACACTTTGAGAAGGATGGTCTTAAACATACCTTGTTGTCATTGCAAGAATCAAAGGAGGATAATCATAACGACAATAGTAAGGTGATGTTGATAAGAGGAAAATAATTTTTAAATGAAAAAGAATCAAAGGAAGTTGCAGCAGTAACCAAGGAGGTGAACCTTCATTTTCTTCAAGGTCACATGGGTGTAAATAGTGTTGATTTGTAGGTAGGACAACCAACAACACGTGTTGACATAGATGACTGTGAAGTTGCGGTAGCCATTGTTATTTTGAAGGATGCAGAGATACATGGGAGTTTAGAACAAAGTGTCAAGATGAGTACATATGCACGAATTTGCATGGAAAAAGTGTGGAGATAGAAAAAGAAAATGTGGATGATGATCTAACTCTTCTAATTGAGGAAGTTGAGAGAGAGTGGCTCAAACTGATAGGAGGTGAGAAAAATGGTGCAACAATCAATAGTGAGGTAAGATCTTTGTTTTCAAAGCCATTGGATTCAGTTGAAGTTGACTCTCGAGAAGATGCAAGGATTGCAGTGGTGAGGGAAATGCAAAACAGATGGGAAAGGTGCAAAAATGAGAGGCTTACTGAAGAGTTGGCTAAGTATATTGGCGATGATGAGATGGTGTGGAAATGGCATTTTTACTTGGAGAACAACCAATGGGAAGAATATGAAAACCGTATTAAGGAGTTTGATGTATGAAGGTCCGACCAAATGTTGGAAGACAAGAAAGACATAATAGTCGTGGGTGGTCATTTCTTAGCATAAGGGGTAAGCTACAAGTGTTGAGAAATTGGAAGGGTAGTCCTACTACCCAAACTCCTTTGTGAGCTACACTCACAAACAACTCCCTTGAGGAGCCTGATGCAAGGGCATCACACCTATCTTTTTTGGTGTGCACATTTTCATTTTTTTGTTTTACGTTTGTTTTGGCCTTGTTTTAATCTAGGGACAAGTGGCATAAACGTGGGGGGGAGTTCTCTCCCTATCGGTGGAAACACAAAGAACAGTTGCAACAATCAAGAAAGGATAAAAAGCAAGGAGTAACGGTCATAACTATTTTGGAAAAGAGAGATCGACCAATGCATGAGGTGTGGCATTTGTGTTTGGAATATATGGTTTTCTTGGTTTGGCAAGGAGCTGAGTTTGTATGTTGGGGGTTTAGAATTTTTTTCAGCTAGTAAAGAGATCGATGGTTTTTGGTGTTAAGAAAGGAGATCCCTATAGAAAGAGGTTGACGAATTAGTTGGAAGAAGCCATCTTGGTAATTGGAGAGGGTGAGCTATCTCTATAAACAACCGCTTATCATTGTGTACTTAGCTTTTGCCAGAATTATAAGCAATTGAATTTGGTTTCATTTCCAATGTTGCTTGATTTTGTTGTGTTTTGATACTTTGTTTCCAGATGCTAATGCTTGTGGTCTTTGAGTTTCTTTTACTTGAATGAGGAAGGAGTTGAATGTTGGGTCGAAATATCAATTTGCTACATATTAAACGCTGTTTCTTGTTATTGAAGCTTGTTTCCTTGGTATTCTGTGTCTTTGCAGAAAGAACGAGTTTGTTTTGATCATGTCTTTTTGGCTTGGTATCGAGGTTTTTTTTTTGTAGCCTGAAATTGCTATTCGTCATTATCCATGCCCATTGAATGGAGCAATGTCCTGTAGCATGTGGTTCCCTTCCTCTTTGTTTATAGTTTCTGAAGGTGCATTGTTTGGAATGATTCAACTTGCCTGATCATTTTATCCTTTGGTAAGTGGCGTGGTTGTTGATTTGTTATTGGTTTACCATTATAACTAGTTTTCCATCATGTACTCATTTTTTATATTTATCCATAATATCAAAAATTGGAACAAAATAAAGATCACAAAAAAGTTACAGAAAAGGGAAAAATACCATACAATAGGTCAAATAGAAAATGTTGAAAGGAAAAGTAGAATTCAATGGTTTAAATAAAAAAAATAAAAATGTTGAAGTTGGAGAGGAAAATACTAGGTGGGGTCCATATAAACAAAAAAATAAATAAATTGAAGCCTTTTTAAATGGGTAGAAAAAGATTAAAAAACTAATAGAAAAGTGCCTTTATTTACTATAGTACAACAAACTGTGGAAAAAACAATAAAATGAACAAAATTTTAAAAAATGAAAGTACCATGGCCATTGTATGAGAGATATGGTAAAAGAAAATTTAAATACAATGGTCTTCCTTCCTCTACAATGCTATGATAGGTTTGAAAAATCTTATCTGATGATTACTTGTTTAAAATTTGTCATCTAGAAGACGACTTCTCTTTAAGGGGGACGATGTAGTCAATATATAATATATTTATAATATTTTGTTAATATGGTTGTATTTGACTATCTATTGGTTATTTGTGATCTTTTAGTTGGTTATAAAATCTAGTTGGTAGATGGTTGTGTATATTTGAAAACTATTACTCTCTTTAAATAAATCACATGTAGTC
Source organism: Sequoia sempervirens (assembly GCA_007258455.2). Classification (NCBI taxonomy): domain Eukaryota; kingdom Viridiplantae; phylum Streptophyta; class Pinopsida; order Cupressales; family Cupressaceae; genus Sequoia; species Sequoia sempervirens. The sequence continues at coordinate 19,164 of VDFB02070990.1, forward strand.
AAGGAAAGCAATATATTTCTTTAAAAAACTCATAAGTAAATAAACATATATTTCACTATTGTATTTTTTCATTATTTCAAGTATTAATTTTATTATTAGAAAAAAAAAAACAAATGGAAGGGCTTATTTTGAAAGAGGAAGGGTGTGGTTGTGAATGTATGAGTGAATGTCATGGTACCAAGGGGAAGTATTAGGACAAAAAAATCTCACAAACCATGTTAGATTTTGTGATTGGATGTTTTAGATTTTTTAATTTTTGGATGTTGGATTGGTTGGTATTTGGATTTTGAATGCTTAGACTTCTAGATATGTAAAGAATTAGGATTTTTGGATTTGGGAGTTTTGAATTTAAATTTTGAATTTTAGATATTTGAGAATTTTTAGATTGTTGGATTTTGGATACTAGATTTTTGGATTTTGGATTGTGGGTTTTGGGGTATGGTTCTCTTAATTTTTTGATTTATTTTGACTCATAAATTCTTCCTAATCTTCAAAATATGTTGACATGTCCAAATTGATTTCAAATTCCTTTTTGTGATCCATTGATGGGATTTTATCTTGAAGTCCCATGAATTATGTGATAGCTTCGTCATTTTGAAATAAGTCAAGTGATATATGAACTTGTTCCTTTGAATTGATGATTTTAGGGTGTTGATGGTCAAGGTTAATGGTAATGGTAGTGGTGTTGTTGGTGTGAATAAATTCTTGTACCTAGCTAATTCTTAGTAGGGGAATTATTCACATGTTAAGTTTACTTAGGTCATAAGATTCCTTCTAGAAGACTTAGTTGTCATAAGTTTTCTCATGTTATAGGATTAAGACACATGTCGTGATCTTTCCTAATCCTATCTCTCACCTTGTATTTATAAACAAGGCTCCTCTTGTATCTTGAAAGCATCAAATGTATTTCACATATTATGAATCTTGTATCATATTGCAATTCTTGCTTGGTGGAATAGAATATTCTATTGTTGCTTCTCTATTATGTGTGTGGAGGTTATTTGGTGTTGTAGATTGATGATCCTTATTTGTTCCTAGCTACTCACTTCAACATGGTATCAAAGTGGGAGTGATTTCAACATGGTATCAAAAACTTGAATCTAGAAAGCCCCTTCCTTTTTCTTAGAGAGTTTCCAACATCAAGTTTTCTATTGTAATTTGAGTTTCTTTTATGATCTTGTAAATTTCCATATGCTCTTCTCTTGTATTTCAGTATGATCTGGAAAATAAAAAATGATTTGCAAAGATCTATTGATCCTATTAACATGTACCTTTTTTGGTAGAGAAAATGAATTTGTTTTGAATCTCATTGATTTCCCTATATTTACTTTAATACACACTAAATTCAAAACTCCAAAATAAATTTACTATCAATACAAATATTGGAATTAATGACTTTCAAAAATATCTATGAGCTATCTAAAGTAGAGCACATATCCTCTTAGAAATATTGTATGGGACTCTAGGTTTTATGTCCCTACCCCAATAAAAAGCTATTACATTATTTATTTTTAAAAATTATAGTTTGTCAAAAGTTTTTTTTTACATAACATTTTTTCAGTTTATTATTTTATTTTAATAATTCTTTATGTTGAATTTATATTTTTATCTATTTGATATTTTTTGATATATATTTTTATTTGACAAATTCATGAAATTTATTTGAAACATTAAATCATTAGTATTTGAACATTAAATTATATCATTAAGAAAATAGTGGAATGTTTGACATATAATAATGTTTAGATTTTATAAAGAGTTATTTTAAATTTTCATATATCGATCTTATAGCTTTTTTTTTTTATTATTATGAATAGAAATTAAAAGAAATATTGTTTTTTAAGTGTTTGAAGTTTTTATAAATAACTGTTTTAGATTTTCATAACTGAGTTTTATATTTTTTCTCTTTGTTATTGCTATGACTATTTTTTTTAATATTCAGTAACATTTAGTCTATATATAACCACCCTCCACAATTTAAACATTCCCATTATCATTCAAATGATTGCTATTAAGATAATGCAATAAATGATTTTGCTTATTCTATTTTTTTTAAATTATTAATTTATTATTTAATAATGAGGCTTTATAATAATAATAATTTTTGGATATCTCATAGTATATATTTTACAATTTTTAACTATCCTTAAACTTGGTTTTTATAAAACAATTCTTCACAATTTGATATCATAATTTTATATAAGATCTTTTTAAAATTATTTTTTATTTTTAATACTTTTTGAAATCATGGTTTGTTTTTTTAATTATTTCAATATCCAAAAAATAATTTAATCGTATATTTGATAAATATAATTAATTGTTGATGAGATTTCAAAGACAATATCTCATGCCTTTGCACTTATGCATAAACTATAAACAATTTTTAGCTTATGAGCTTTGGTAGTAATTTTTTAATACATGTTATAAGCAGATTTGACAATCTCTTCGTTAATATTGGCACAAAGAGCCTTCTTTACAGGGTTAATACCATGAGGTTTGGTTCAAGAAGATTCACCCATTGAGTCAACATTTGGAGTTCAATTAGGTCCTCTAGTCTTCATTGATCTATCTTTTGTCCTAAAATTCTATGCTTTATCTTGATTATAGCACTATGCATTCATTAGTACCTAATTTTTGTATTACTTATAATGCCACCTTATATTTGTTAATAAAAATGTTAGGTTTGTAATTCATCGAAAATAAAAAATGTTAATTGAAATGTCTCAAATATCTCAATATTAGTGAGAAAATATTTCCATTATCCATTAATGTGCAAAGATTATGTGTTACAGAGACAATTTTTGACTTCAAACCACACGATCACAATAATATTTGTGTGGTAGGTAGAAAATAAATTATAAATAGGTGATCAAAGGGTTTTCAATTTGGTAATAACACTTTAGTGATCTCACCTCATCATTATAGTCATCATTTCAACAACATATCAATAAAAGTTTTTTTATCATACCAACAACAAGCTTTGCCATTTGAAGATTTTTTAATCAAATTCAAACATATTTTCTCCTTTTCATGCAATCTTCATTGATTTTTAGCAGTCTATATCAATATTCCTCATTTAGTTCAACAAAGAGAATTGTATGGTTGCAAATTTGTATGACGCCAAAGTGTTTGAAGAGTGCATTCTTATTTTTTTTCAATTGTCACACCTTGACAAGTTTAGTCATGAACAATAGAATGATCTTCAATGTGATACCGGTGATTTGAAGCTCTAATCACATTAGATTTTCAATATAAAATTGTAGATTTGCTCCATTTTAGTTGTGTTTGACCAAGAGTTAGAAAATTTTAAATGATAAGAAGGGTTTTTAGTTAAATATTTGTTACTATAGAGGTTCATGATTTTATCCAATTTTATATTACACCATAGTTAGTGAATAAATGGTGGTGGGGTGTTTAATTAGTAGATAGTTTTCAAATCTAAATAGTTATTTAAACCTATTTGTTAATAATTATCTTGCAAACAATTCTTACATGGAGAGGTTTTTAGTAACAAAAATGATATAGAGCATGGAGGGAGATCATTAACCAACCACGAATCAATCAGCTTTGGACAAACTTTTAACTTTGGAAATTCCAACTTGGTACTTTCTCACAGTTTCATCAACTTCGCTTGTAGCATTCCAAACAATGAAAATTCAACATAACTTTCAAAAGAAATTGAAAACCCACAAACCAATTACCATTCTAGATACCCTTTTCCAAGTTTCTAAACATATCAAAAGTGCAGGGGTGGTTTCTTTGTAACAAACCCTTCAAATACTTGCTGCCACGTTTGATAATAGGCTTAAAAGGGTAAAAATTCACCGTAATTTGATCATAACTTTCAGAAAATAACTCCTAACCACAAACCAAAACCAGTTTAAATACCCATTACACCCTTTTGAAACATATTTCAAAATCCCCTAGGGTTTCTTTGGAACAAGACTTTCAAATCTTTGCTGCTACGTTTGCACTTAGGCCTAATTAGGCTCCTACAACATGGCTCTTATTGATTCCACACACTCTAGACCCCAAAAATCCATTCCAAAACCTTAGACACATCCATTTAGGTCTGCACATGCATTTTTCATCACCTAGAATGGCCTCTTAACAACTCTTCAACAAAACCCTACCTTTAGGCATTACTTTTGCTTAAAATCATGAAGAAAACCAACTAGGGCATCAACCTAACTTTCCCAAAACCACATCCCTACTCCTGCCAACCTAGTAAGCACAAAATACACCTAATCTACCTCCATTCCAATGATTTTGACAAGATTTCAATGGTGGAATGGAGAGTTCTACATTTTTCTTGCTTTCAAACCCTCAAAATAGGGTTTCCAAAATCAGTTTCAGTAAATCTTTTATAAAATCTTCAAAACTTAATGAGAAACTCTCAATCCAAAACCAAAAGAAGCTTAACTCATCCCTCCACCAATTCTAAATCATAAAATTGCACGTTCTGATCATACCAGGCCGTACAAGAGCTTGTAACAACAATTTTTCTGTGAAAACACATGAAAGGAGTGTTGTTTGATATTCAAAATTGAGATTTACAACTTACAACCTTTTACCAACGTGTACCAATGCTTTTTAAAGCATCCCGAACCTTCCCCAACAAAAAAAAACTAACTCCTAACCTTCCTTCATCATTTGATTCTTCATATTCCCATTTTTTGCCTTTTTGCACTATGACAACATTTGCAAGATTTTACAAACATTTGCAAAATTGACCAAAATTTGACAACCCTATCTAATACCAACCCCACATGACTTATTACATTGAAAATGGTCTATTATGACTTTATTACATTCAACATGACTCAACAACACAAAAACTCAACATTAGACTAAAATTGCACAATTTTACTAGGTGCCCCTGCACCAACAAACCAAAACTAAGCCTTTTTTATAGGTCTCTACTTGCTCTTATCCATGCATCATTAAATCCAAAAATACTAAAGAATGATGCAATGGTGTTCTTATTCTTTCTAATGGCCTCCTTTTCTAATTATGAAAATCAATTAATAAATAAATTTCATATATTTTCATTGAACTAAATTATTTGATCATTTTCAAATAGTAGAGTAAGTAGAGACAATAGCAGAGGGAGCAAGGATAGAACCTCATCTAGCATATCTTCTTGTTCAATATCATACTCTAATGCCCCCTCCAACATTATAGCCACTAGATAGGGTGTTAATGACAAAAATAACAACACCATAACTAGCAATTTAGAAAATGGTCAATAGTTCCATGCCTAACACAAGTTTGATCACTAGTGTTACTCTCAATTTGTCTTTACTTAAAAGAACAAAATTATCATGTAAGCATTTGACATGAACTTCACAACAACTCAACCTTGTTGTATTTGAGTAGTTTGAATCAAACCGTCTATAATTAAAAAAACTAAACATATCAATTAAATAATTTGTTTTGTTTCATTGAATATTTTTAAATTATCAAAAAAATACTTAATTTTTTTTAAAAACTAGATATTTTAGAAAATAAAGTAACATGCAAACCTTGGGGCTGTTAATATAATGTAAATAATTTATTAATATTTTATATACACCTATTTTAAAAATACCAAACATTAACAACTCTATAATAATTTTATTGATCATTTTATCTACTTAAAAAATAACTCTTGAACAAATAAAATATCTAAAAAACATGTAAACATTGACCTACATATATATAAAAAACATATATATATATATATATAGACAAAACATTCAAAACATTGATATACATACATGTAATTTTTAGAAAAAAAATCAATTTTCATGTATGTTGGAGATGTAGGCATGTATTAAAAAAAATAGTTTTTCTAAATTGTTTCAAGACAAACACCCAATCCCATCAACCATAAATAAATGGAAATCCATTCTAAGTGACCCCATTTTAATTTTAATTTATATTATTTAAAACAATTATTAACTTTTTTTTTCTTATTATATATCATTTAAATTGAAAATAAAGTGTAATCACATAAAATATTTTTCATTGGCTATAATTTGGGCCACTATAATTTGAGTCCTTTCTTCTAGTAATAGAAACAAACAAAGAATTGAAGTCAATAGACCAATCACATCGTTTTATTTTTCTTCCTACTAAAATTAAAACTTAAACATTCTCTTAAAAATTAACAATTAATTATGACTCTCCTAAAAACAAGAAAATTAATATTAATTATTTAATAAATTACATATGCAATATTTAATAATTTTTTTTTACATACAAATACTATCATAATATGATTCAGAAATATAATTGATTTTTTTACATACAAATACAAATA
>VDFB02070991.1:0-48319 GCA_007258455.2 Sequoia sempervirens
GGTATAGTATGGTGCTTTGGATATCAAACTACAAACAAGTTAGAGGATACATGAAACATGAGACTACAAATTCCTAGCATCGTGAAGGCAAAGAAATTTTCCATCACTTTGGGTGAACACGAGATATGCAAAGACTTTTATATCATGGATCTTGGAGGGATGGAATCCAAGAGAAAGGGGGTAGAGTTTCAAGGCAGTAAATATGGAGCTCTAAGAGTTGTCATGGTTAGGTGTAGGAAATGTCAACGGGTGACAATCACGACCTCTTCCAAAGATGAGATGTTTAATCATAGTGGTATTTGGTCTACTACACTTCTAGGGTGGCTACCAAATGGAACAATTGTAAGATGGAACTTTCTTGTTGAGAATCACCAACATGACACAATAAGGATGAGTAATGGTTGCAATAGATATGAACCAGGGGTCACTATGAGTATGGACCCCAATTATAAATCTATTGCCCTCAACATTTCTAGTACTTCCTACATTTTCCTTGTAGCCAAAGAAGAGTTTCCAGTCATATGGTGGGGGAGTTTATATCCCATTACCATTGTTGTGATGTTTACAACTAGTACAAGGTGGCTTCCAACCATTACATTTTTTGTTTTGAGCAAAATAATTCAATGTTATATCCAAGATATGGAAAATGTCTCTTGGTTTAATACTGAGTGTAGGAGGTATCACATGTGAAGATCACTAAGTACAAACATTGTAGCATTTTTAGTGCAAATGGGGAAAAGATTTGGGGAAATGTATAATTGTTACAACCACCTTCTAGCCCACATACAGTTTGATCCAAACCATCTTGCAAGTCATAAATCTTGGAACATCATGGTAAGAATCTTTGGAGTCCAAGTTAAACATTAAAACATCAATTTAGAAGAGGTAAGCATAATCGTTGGCATGCAAGGGTCACATTTCTTTGATAGGTACACTATAGAAATGAAGTTCAATGAAATGGAAGGCGAGCATGGTGATTCTAGAGGTGCACTGAATGACCTAATGGATGGAATTTTTTTACATGATCTTGAAACACAAGGAAAGGAAACAAGGAAAAAGAACATTTAGAACCAGAACACCAATAAATTATCAGAAGGGTTGTAACACAAAAGTAGTCAGTGCCTTGGACACAAATTCATTCTAAGGAATCTCCTCCTTTAATCAACAAAAGAAGATTTTTCCTATTGCAAGAAATACTAATCAGTCGAAACAAACTTAGAGGAGAAAATATTTGCTTCCTATGCAAGGAATCTTGGGAGCCAAGCCACAAGTGTCGAAGAAAAGAAGTGATGACATCAAAAAGGAGTCAAGAAAATCAGATGTACAATCAAAAAATAAGGTGAAATATGAGGAAGTAAGCACATCAAGGCCACGAGTTGAAAAAAGGTGTCAATAGTTACTATCGTTGGTAAGCAAGTTGGAAATTTTGGCATTTCCTAGGAATTAGAAATGTTAAATTTAGAATAGTATTGTTCATAATTAGGCCAATATGAATGGTCTAAATAGAAAATTGATTTCCCATTTGATAATAGGAATTTTTTTTTTTAAATCCATTGGGTTGTAGATAACCCACTTTTTGAAATGGATGCAAAAAGATTTGTCCACTAGGATAACCCACTTTTTGAATTAAAGGCAAAAACATATCCTAGTTCAAATTATGTAATTTATAATATCAAAGTAGTGCAACGAAAGTTGAATTGTGAAATGGTTCTTCAAAAAGAACAACCCTTGGGAATGTTAGAAGTTACAAGGAGAGAACAACTAGTAGAGTTGGGTATGACTCAAGGAGTTTTGCAAGGCAATATGGATAGTCAAGTAAATTTCTTGAGTACAAGCAATCTTGGGAAGGGTGCATTCTAATGCCCCCTCCTTAAATACATTTCTAGTTTTGTTGCAACAGTCTTTCCTTTCTCCCATGATTTCCCTAAAGGAGAATAATAAAAGGAGCACTTAGGAGAATAATCAATATTATAAAAAAGTTGAAATTCAATAAAGTTTAGTTTTAATGCAAATTCAAAAGGCATGTAAATGAAGAGTAATGTTTATTAAAGAAAAAGGCTATATAAGGAAGATAAATCAAGAGGAAGGATGCATCAAGATGTGAAGAAATGCTATATGTTTTTCCTTCTAAAGTATTCAACCATCAAGGATGAGAACCTTCAAAGATACAAATATTTAAGGACGAAAGCCCTTAATTTATCTTGCCAAGTTAGTGGATGAAAACCCCTAACTTCAGATAAAAATTTAGAAAACATTTCAAGACATTTAATATTTTCAAATTTGTAGTAAAGCTTCAAATCTGAAGTTTATAATTATCAAAATTATATGTTTAAAGTTAGATTAATATGTACAATTCATTATACAAGTATTATTATGAGTGTGGACTATTTATTTAAGATAAAATAAGGAAATTTTAGAAAGGTACATTACACAAGTACATTGTCTCTTATGTTTTACAAATCAATAGTAGATCTCTAACCCTTAACTTAAAAGAGGACACCCTACATGGGAGGGTAGCTCTAACTTTTATTTCTTTGTCTATATGCTCTAACTTTTGTTTATTGGTTTATATGGGGTACCTATATCTTTTCAAGAAAGAAAAGGGCAAAAATTTAGTTCCATGGCCTTACCAAAAGAATATGTGGAACTCAATCTCTTTGCCTCAAGTGTCCTTTTTTAATGTAGATGATCAAAATAAGTTTACCTTAAAGAGGGTTCTTCAATTCAAATAAGTATTTCATGCATAAAAACATAACTAAAAATAACTATTTATTTGGACAATGTCAATATGCTAGAGATCTACAAGATTTATGACAACCATTAATCTATAGAAACACTAGAAAATTGCTAGTTTTGTAATCTAGTTGGCTTAAGTAGCTGGATAATAAATTTATCAATTCTAATGAGATTAATTAACTCTAGTAAGTTTATCTTAATTATTTATAGGCATATTTGATAAAAGACAAACAAGAATTTTCAAGAAAAAACACAAAATATTGTGCACACCTAAAAAAACCTCTTGTTGATAAAGTCGAGAAGATTTTTCTAGCCAAGGTTTATCACTTAAAATGAGGGGAGAAACAAGTCAAGGATATGCTAATCTCTTTGCCCTTTAGTTTCCACATGTCTTGCAATTAGTTTCCACATGTCTTGCAACTGGCCATCAATTCCAACATCACCCATAAAGAACATTGATGGTTTTTGAAGCCTCTCTTTCCCTTTATAAAAATTGAATAGAAATGAAACCACCAAAAGTAACCCTAGCAAAGAAAGTAAAGAAGAATGTTTTAAAGTTATCTTGGTAGAATGGAACCTATGTTATGTTCTTACAAGCAATCAGCTTTACATTTTAAATCAAGAGCACCAATTAGCATTAACTAACATTGCTTCGTTTATTTATTTGAAACTAAATAATTAAAAATATCATATTTTCATTTTATAATTTCTCAATCATAATTAGCAACATAGGGTTTTCTTTCTATTCTTATTATATATATACAAAGTGTCTAGATGTTATAAGTTGTTTTTATTTTGTATTTTTAAAGTTTTCTTTTTAATTGCCTTAGTTTTAATACTAATTATTTGCTTTTCTTGAACTTTTCTTATCTAAAGTTTTTTGTTTTAAAAACAACAAAATGTATAACAATTTTTTTTTAAAATGATTAAATTAAAAAACACATCATAATTAGGCATGAAATTGAGAGAAATGATATTTAGCATCTTATTAGTTCAAAGAAAAGTAAGGCTATCAAAATCTCATTTTATTTACATAGGTAAAGTTTCAATTCACAGTAAAATTCCAAGCATGGTTTGAGTGTTCTTATTTAAGATTTTATATACCGTGGAGGTTGTAAATATCATCATTAGTGTGTATAATATCAATGTAATGGACAAATCGAGAAAATGAACAACTTTTATTGAATGTTTATGTTGTGTAGTTATGTAGTTCAAGTAAATTAGTTCTCAATTTTACAATTCTTAGTTTCTTCTTGAAGTTTACAATCTTATGTTAGGATAGAATATATGTTTATATTTAGAAATGGTGATATTTTTATATTTTCATCACATCTTATATATTTTATTTTAATTTTCGCATTTAGATTCCTTAATTATTATTCCACCCTAAATTTCACAATTATAAAGGATTAAGTTAGTTAGGAGTCTAGAGAATAATGTTTGCTTTTTTCCTTAATGCCAAAGTTAAATATGTCTTATATAATTTTCCAAATACAAGGTGCCTTCCAATGTGAAAGAATTTAAAAAATAAATTCAATGTTGAGTTGCTACTTTAGGTTATGGTTGACATCAATACCTAAGTGCTTATAAGAATGAACAATCTCTAAACATCAATACCTAAGTGCTTATAAGAACAAACAATCTCTAAAGTTGATTCATGGAAGAAATTGTAGGATTAGGTGACTTTTGAGATTTAATGATTATAATTTATGTTTTGTGTATATTTACACTTTTGTCACATCTAAAGGATGATTAATATTTTTCCAATTACATAAGGTGCATTGCTAGGAGGACAATGTATTAATTTATAATTCATGGTATATCATTGATATAGTGAATTCCATCAAGAGTTGGGATAATTGGGAAAACCATGTTTAAGTTCATTATTAGAATTAATGTGCTCACAGCAAACATTGTAAAAGATTTCATTTACAATGGTGTAAAAAAAAAAAAGTGTATATAGTACACATCTATTTGGTTTTAAAGTTTATACATTATAAAAGATTTCATTTACAATAAATAATGTCAAAAAAAAAACCAAAAACAAAAACAAATGAGATGTTTTTGTCACATCAATTTTCAATAATTATAAATGTGAGATTTGGATTTTATCAAACTATATGGACTGAGCCAAGCATTTAAGTTTTGAACAATATTACTTTAACTACTAATTTGTGAATTTTTGTTAAAATTGATGAAAGAAAAGAATATCTACTTTGTTTTTTCGAGAATGTAAAGTTGTTTGGAACAAAATAATAATTTAAATACTTTATAATGTTTTTGACATTATTTCTTTATTTCTATTAAAAAATCTATTTATTAAAAAATTAATTAATTGTATATTAAAAATATTGAAAGTCTCACTTTCTATTTTATATTTAAATTTTTAAAATAAATGTCTTAGTTTCAAATAAATTATTTGATCATAAACTAAACTGCAACAAAATTAATAATAAATATTTTAGATTGTATAATATATTTTTTATCTTTATATATAACTTTTCATAACCTTTAATTTTACAAATATTCTATTTTTATTTTATATATATGATTGAAAACTATATTTTTGGATGAAGTGAAAGCCTCTATCAAACTAGTTTTTAATTAAAATACCTTGTGAGATGCCATTATTTGTCTTGGAGGCTTCTCTTCACACTAGTATATGCTCTCCTTATTTGGGATTACAAAACTTGTCACTTATCAAATATGGAACCAATCAAAAGAATATGCCCCTGTGCAAAAGAACACTTAGCATGGTTTCCATTGTTTGTCTCCTAATTTAGATGCCACCTTCATTAACATCATTTAATTTTATCCTTGTATAGATGCCACCTTCATTAACATCATTTAATTTTATCCTTGTATTATGCATTGATTATAAGGAAAAATTTAAGAATCCCATAAGGAAGCTTTTGTTTCTTCCAAATGCATGACAGAGGAATAGAAGATTATTAAATTTTAGCCCCCCAAAATGTTTTTGTTTGTTCGATGCATAGGAATCCAAAATGATTAATACCTGAGCCTTTATAAAACATGGAGCTTTCTCTCTATATATCTTTATAGTCCAATTAATAAATTATGTATTAACGGTCAAATGGGATATTTAAAATTTATAGTTTAATTTTTTAAGGTTTAGGTGGTTTAATGTAAATAATCTCTCTTTAAAATCTTGAGCAGTGCCTACTCTAAAAAATTAACTACACAACTGCATAGTACCCTGCTGTTAGATATTTAAAGTGAGACGCTTTGAAAGAAATCTAGAAACAAACAGAACATAAAATTTTAACAGTAACAAGCAAAATCAAAAAAGGTAGAAAAACTTCAGTTAGATTGAGATTCTCCAAGGGGCGGGGGGCCTAGCTTGATTGGCTAAAGCATCCTGTTGCAGGCTGTAACATCAACCCCAACAAAAGGAGAATTTCTGCACAATTTTCTTTTTGTGCTATCATTATATGAAGGAATACATGAAATTGAATTAACAATTAACAAAGGAAAGAGAAATCAGCATTTGCTTCTTAATCAACATGTCAATATACGTCTTACAAATAAAGCTTACTTCAATAACCAATAGAAGATTGCTGCCATTAATGAAGTGCACATACCTTAAATGTTTTACGACTCATTAAGGCTCCATGTCCATGGTTTGCTCTGGAGTATGGTGGGGTGCAAAATGATCCCAACCAAGTGGATTCAAACCCTATCCACCCCTCCATGCAGATTATGTGGCCCGTGGTGAAAGAGAGTTGTCCTCTTAGACCCATAAGCAATGTATAGAATATCTTCCTAGTGACCAAATCTCAAGGTGTACCTACCCGTGGTAGACGTAAGATACTATTTCCCTACAGTTATAAGGTTACAAGGTGATTTATATGTTACTTGCTTGAGCTTGTTAGGAACTTTCTTCCCTGCAATCCATCAGACGGCTAAGCAACAAGGTTATCCATCTCTGACATAGAATGCTCCTTGACTACTGTCCATCTCGAGCAAGTACAGCCCCTAGACACCTATCAATCTCAAGCATTAAGGTACTGCTCCTTGACTATTGTCCATCTCAAGCAAGTACTGCCCCTAGACACCTGTCAATCTCAAGCTTACAAGATTTGCTCCTTGACTTTTGTCCATCTCGAGCAAGTACTGCCCCTAGACACCTGTCAATCTCGAGCAAGAAAGTACCACTCCTTGACTTCTGTCCATCTCGAGCAAGTACTGCCCCTAGACGCCTGTCAATCTCGAGCTCAAAAGTACTACACCTTGACTTCTCTTAGCACTATAACTAGAAGATAGGTCCCTAGCACGAGTAAGCAAGTTCCCAACTTATTTGCAGCCAAGAATGACGTTACTAAACATGTCATAAGGAAACATTACACACTCATAGACCCCTTCCGGCTGGGGTAGAGGTAACTAACTGACCCCTTGATAGTTGTGGTTGATTCCCATCTTATTTTCAATCTCTATATATATATTTTCTAGACATGGACTCGCAAGGGACTGTTTTCTCATTACATAAAAAAAAGTGCCTAATATTTACTTATGACTGTCCTAGCAGCCAACTAAATATAATAGAAATTAGCCATAAGATTAGGCTTGGCTGCCCTTGCAGCCCATAATGATTCATAGCCATAATGTGCAGATTTAGCATTCTTTGAGTGCATGAGTGGCATTAATATAGGTAGGTAATTCTTAATTTGTTGAGCAGCAACCTAACCTCACCATTTGCTTGTCCTTCCTTCTTCTTGGATTATAAGAAATTACAAATGAAAAGGGTAGATCAAGGCAAAATTAAATTGTATAGCTGGCAGCTGTGGTGATACAGTGAGCAGCACCAATAGCACTCCTCACAGTGACTTCGGTTAAAGGTTCCATTGTTTCTACATTGTTATCTATGTTTTCTTATTCCTTCTTGCTAATATTAACAATGCATGATTATTTAGTTAGCAACAAATGACTCTTTTGTTTTAATAAGAATTACATGAATAATATTATGGTAGTTGTTATGGTTCAGTCAAATAGACAATGGATATTTTAAAGAGAGTTTCTAATGGACTCTGGCAAGTAAGAAGAGTGAACAAAGGTAGATTCTTACAATATGACTCCATATGACATGGTAGTAGGACAACCCCTTCTACCCAATCTCAAACTCATTTATTCATAGCACCATATTTAGACAGCATAGAAATTAAGGATTAAGAACCTAAGATTTGAGGCATAGACCCAAATTATCACCTTCAATTATAGCCAGATTATGAATCATGGGTTTTGGAGTGGGTGAGGTGCCATCTGCAGTACTGAAATGAAAGGTTTTGTAATATAGATCAGAAATATACTTCAAGACATTCTTAAAATTGGGGTTTGAAATTATCCTCCAAATCTCTATTACTAATACAAGCTTCCATAAACTTATTTTGAACCCATTATAACCCAAAAGAGTGGTTGAGTGTGATCTAGAAACTAAGGACAATCTGAGGTACGTAGCAAGCCATTTCCACTAAATAATTTTAGACACTAACCACAGTTTATAATAATAAGCATTATATGACTGCAGCCAGCTTATGGAAAGAGAACTAAAAGGAAATGAATTATTTATTTTGTTATTGCATAGATCATTTCTAGCTTTGGAATGATTTTTAAAACAGCAAGGAGGATTATAATCTAGACAACATTGCAACCCAAAGAAATGCAGCAAAAAGTATCAGAACCTGGATTAGAAGCGCCCAAATGAATGGTGTCTGAAGTAGCAAGGTAATCTGCCCTTCACACGTCCCAGGCAAGCTGTTCACCTCTCTATTCTTCCTCCAATCTCTTGTTCTCTACTCTCCTTCTCTTTTTACCTCCTTTCTCTCCTCTTCTCAAGCTCTAGCATCCCTTTTTTTGGGGGGTTTGAAGATTATTAATAGCCAATTTGACTCCATTCCTTGTCCTGCAAAAAGGGGTTGGCATTGGACTGGTGTGCCATGCCCATTAATGGCGTTGTCAGTCCTTCTCCTCTCTTCCACGCCTGCAGGCATTCCTCTTTAATCCTGCCTATCTCTTGGCCGTGGAGTGGAGGTTGTGCCGTTAATCCGTTTCCTATGCGCAAAGCCCTTCTTCCCATGCGTTGTTTTTTTTTTCTCCTTTCATTTTATTTTATTTTCTTTGCCTCATGTGGTACGATGGTTTTTATTTAATTGCTCCTCCTTATTAATAATGAGGTAGATGGTAAGTTCTATTTATTTGTTTGCTTTAATTTACTTTTATTTTAATATTTCATAGCTATATAATTTATTATTTACTTACTTATTTTAACTTTTGTTTATTTATTTATTTATTATATATATATATTTAATTTTGTTTATCTATTTACCATTCTTGATAAATTTTAACCTTATTAGATATTTTTAATTGATCTGAATGAATCAAACTATTTGATGACTTCTCCTAGCCGAACAAATGACTATGGCAACTTATTAGACGACTAAGGCCCTAGGCTTAAATGAACTTCAAGTTGTCGGAAATTTATAGGCAAGATCTTGGCACTAGAATGACATTACCAATTGATTGTCTCTCATCCCACTGGACCACAAAATCCGCCTCATCATGCACCCCAAGTCCTGCAACCAATGACAAACCTCACATAGTCCAACAATCAAGTTATTAGTCTGAGTCAGCTTAGACAATTTAATGCATCAAATTTAAAATAACATAATAAGATCAATAACTACATCCATTAACATTAACATTGAGTTTCGCAATCAAAACACACACACATTTATATATATGTCCACATAATAAAAATTTGAAAATCCACCCCTAGTCCAAATTACATCGGGGCTAGGGGTCATGCAAAAGATTTAAGTAAGGTATCTAGAGATATGACATAGGCAAGAAGTCACAAGGTCTAGTCTCCCCTCAAACCCATGGTACTAGAGGGCATGCGGATACCCGACCGATTCCTCCATTCTAAAAAAAAGAAGAAAAAGACGATTGAGATTCTCCAAGTATTTGAACCTCAATAGTGTAGAGGTACTACAATTAATATATAATTAATATATCATAAGAAAAAGATAGGAAAAATATATCAATAGCACAAGGGATTATACTATATATTAGAAGAGATTTTGAAGTAGATCACTAGAAGCAAGATGTAAGATTTAAGAGCTAGATAAGTGGTACCACAGGAAGAAGATGACTAATAAAAAAGGGTTATAGTGTTTGTGAATCCAAAAGATGGAGAGTGTAGCTGAAAGGAGGGAATCATTTAGTAGATTCTCAGCACTGAACATGAATTTTAGTAACAGAAATAACTGGGGAATAGCACGTGTTTAATAGAACGAGTTCATAACAACTCGAGGTGAAGGATGAAAAGGCTCTAAAATGGGCAGCTATCAAGAAGCTCCCAACATATGACCATTTGAGAACCAGTATCATGAATGGGAGTTCTGTTGATATTGATGAAAGAAGGCGTACAAGAATTCTCAAGGGAATTGATGTTCAGAACATAGGAGTCACAGAGAAGTTCATTCAAAGAGTATTGAAGGTGCCTGAAGAAGATAATGAGAAGTAATTGAGGAAACTAAGAAAACATGTTGATAAGCATGTTGTCTAGTGATGAGCATCGGTATTTCAATATGATGTTTATATGTAGGTGTGGAGAGTAATTTGTTTACACTTTTGCACGAGGCATCGTGAAAATCAGGGGTAAAGTTTTGATCAAGGGAAACAGGGGTAAAGTTACAAGACAGGAAATGCAAGTGTTTTGGATAGATTAGTATAGAAAAAGAAAAAGTATCCCCTTCATAAAACTTAGACGATATCAAACATTTTGAAGGTTCGTAAGACAAAGCATTTATGAGAATGAATGAGCATAAATGCTTAGAGTTTGTGTGGTTCATAGATTTCATATAGGTACTCGATTGCCTACTTGTACGAGAAATTTATTTCAAACCTTGTAATTACATCCTCATTTTCAATGTTCTCCCATGTATTGTAGCTGATCAATTTTCTGTTTTTGTTTTTCTTTTATACTATTTAGATATGTCTTCGTAGATTCTCGTCTATACCTATCAGTACCTTAACATATGTGGTGATTTATGAATATTGTATAGTTTCTTTTTCTTTTCACTATGCAGAGGATAACAATGCAATTAATGTTTTATCTTTTGCCAATCTTTTTGGTGATGTACAGAGAAGGGATTGAGCTCCCAACAGTATAAGTTCGATTTGAAAATGTGGCAGACTGGCACTAGATGCAAAGCACTTACTTGGTGGAAGGGCACTCCCTAAACTTTGGAACTCAGTAAGGAACCTTTTAGAGGTAAAGCTAGATCTTACTAAAGGTCAAACCTCCTTAATTAATCAGCACGGTGACCCATTTATAATTGCTGCATGTAATGTGAAAGAAAATGAGAGTAAAATTGCACTTTGTCGGAACAACTCTGTCAAAAGGGGCTAAAATTGCACTGCATTGGGGACCACCATTGATGTGTTGCAACATGGTTTAAGTTCTTTGAGAAGTAAAATATAGAAAGTCAAATCATTTAGATAATGAGTGGATTCAATTCAGGTCAAATGGGAAATACAGAAATGTGAAAGATAAACCGTCCAAGATCAAAATAGTTCAGCAGATACATTCAGTTTTTATTTTACATGGTTGTGCATTGAAGTCCTATCTTTGTAAATAATTTTCTTAGGTCATTAGTTTTTTCAGTTGTTCATAGTTGGAGAGAAACCTTATTGATTATCTTGTAATTAAAACATCTTCTAAGGCAGAGCATCTCAAAAACAGGTATTGTCCTCCATTATTTCAATTTTTTTGCAGTAGCTAAAAAGATATTTTTGACCGGCAATTTTTTTTAAATTATTTGGGTTTTACAAAAAATGAATTGCAGGCCTTGTTGGCCATGGCTGGATGGTCACTGCTAAGATGACTAAACTCATAATCCTTAATGATGTTAGTGGAATCTTCAAGCCTTATAGGTAAAAATCTTCAAGCCTTACAGGTAAAATTTAGATATGAATTTTAACGACAAACAGTCTAAACTTTTAAACTAAAAACAAGATATTTGAATTTCTCAATGATTGTGGCAAAACTAAATATATCCTTTGAAGAATAACGCCTCGATCTGGAAAGACTGCTTTACTTTTAGCTTTGGCTGGATAATTGGACAATTTAAAGGCCGAAAAATTGTCTTACCCACATTCATAAGCATTAAATTATATTATGCTTTAGATTTTTCTACTTACTGCACTGTAGCTATAATTACAGATGACTGGTCATATAACTTATAATGGCCATTCACTTGAGGAGTTTGTCCCTCAGAAGACATCTGCATATATAAGTCAAAATGATAAGCATATAGGGCTGATGACAGCCGAAGACATTTGATTTCTCTGCAAGATGTCAAGATCTGGGTAATAGATATACAATAGCCATTTCATTAAATTTTAGTACCATGCATACTGTATCTTTGTTTATCGCAAGTAATTTGATGTCTTAATGACTTCTTATATTGAATTATGTGAGTAGAACTGCCTTCAGAAGTGGCTAGAAGAAAGAAGGAACCTGGAATTTTCCAAGAGGCTGAATAGCCCTTTTAGTGAAGCGGGTCTTTTCCATTCCTGCTGAATAGCCCTTTTAGTGAAGCGGTTCTTTTCCATTCCTTTTCTCTGTTTTATGGAAACATTAGTAAAAATTACTAGTGGCAGACAAAGGGGAAAAACTCTGCAATTAACTTGGGCTATTTTGGTTACTTTTATAGAGTGTGTATAAATTGCTAAACCACAAATTTTCAAATAATGTTCGGCCAAAAGAAAGCCATAACAAGAATTTTCAAATAATGTTTGGCCAAAAGAAAGCCATAACAAGAGTCGTATGTTTTTGTTTTCCAAAGTAGTTGGAGAAATTTTCAAATAAATATTGAATTTCACGTTTCCATATTTGTTTGATATTTGTTTGAGGAAGCTCCATGCTAAGATTAAATGGTGGAATTTTACAGCATCAGTATAACTTATGCTGTTATATACATGGTGTCATGCCTCCTTTTTGAAAATTGTGACATGAAGAAGACCTCTAGTCTTTCATTTCCCGTGGGTTAAAGGGCAAAACAAGGAAAATAAATTTTAATGCTATTTTAAGTTGGGTCAGACAATTTTTAATTTAAAGGACAACTTAAATAATATTATTAAAATAAAAACTGTTTTTAAACATGTATTGAAATAAAAAATATTTTTTAAATATTAAAAATAAAATAAAAATATTTTTAAATATAAAAATAGAGCAAAATAAAAAGTATTTTTAAATACAAAAAATAAAATAAAAAATAAAAAGTATTTTTAAATACTAATTGGAGAGAAATTTAATCAAGGACCCAAATTGAAAAAGTATGCTTAGCCTCGTTTAGAATCTAGATTTCATTTTTGGCATTTTTTATTATGAGCTTTGGCATCCAAGGACAAAAACCCTTGGTTTGTTTGAGATTTGAGAGGACGAAAACCCTCATGGATGGGGTAATATTTTTCCCATGTTCTGAGTTTCAGACTGCAAACCTTTGACATAATAGCTCTTGTATACCTTTAGTTAAGATGATTGTTGGGTCAACAGCAACTTTTACATGGATGAAATTTCTACTGCTCTGGACAGTTATACAACCTATCAAATTGTTAAATGCCTGCAACAATTTTGCTCCCATTTGGTCCTTTGGATGTAACAATTCTCATGTCTTTACTTTAGCTTGCATCAGAAACATATGAATTGTTTGATAACATAAAACTCCTTTCAGAATGACAAATTGTCTACCAGGGACCAAGAGAACATGTGCTTGAATTTCTCAAAGAAAATTAAATTCAAATGCCCCGAGAGAAAGGGTGTTGCAGATTTCTTACAGGAGGCATATTAATGTTTGGAACCTCCATATAATCAAAAATAACATAGCACTGTCCAAAGAGGAATTTCTATAAGCATAGAATGGTCAGCGAAAAATCGACCTTTACCCATTGTAGCAAACCCTTTTAAAAATTATTCCCATTGGCAAATTCTAATCTTTGAAAAAATAGTGATACAACAAATTAAATGAGTTTTACTTATCCTTGGGCATGGTTATGAATGTAAGTAACTCTTAATTGTAAAAATACGTCCTTAACCAAAAGCCCATTTTGGAATTTCGGCAAGAGATTCACTTTTATTCTGAATATGCATGTCTTGCGAGAGATTTGCAGGTCACTTCAATTAAGGACCAAGACCAATACTGAGCTGACACAAAAAATCCATATGGCTATATCTCTTAAGGAATTTGCAGATATGTACAAGAGCTTTCATGTAGGCACCAAACTTTCCAGAAATTATCTGTATCATAATATTAAGAGTAATAGTCACAAAGCATCTTTGATACTAACTGAATTCTTGAACACTAGAATGGAAATCTTCAAGGCTTGCTTTGCAAAAGAATGGCTTCCTCGCAAATGAATTCCTTTGTTTACAATGTACATATTCAAGACTGTACAAGTAAACCTTTATGTGCAATGAGAAGTTATGCCTGAGAAATTTATAATTAATCATCATTGCCATCCACAGACCTCATGGAAGCTGTTTGATTATGCAGCTTCTGATTGTAGCATTTATAGCAACAACTGTTTTCTTGAGAACACAAATGCACTACAGAAACACCAAGGATGCAAACTTATATCTTGGAGCTCTCTTTATTCCCCTGATGGTAAACATGTTCAATAGATTTGCTGAGCTGTACTATACATTTGCCAGGCTACCTGTATTTTACGAAGAAGTAGCCTTCTGCTATATCCTGCATGGGCTTTTTCTCTTTCCTCCTTGTTGCTGAGTATTCCAATCTCACTAGCAAAGTCATCTGTTTGGGTGATCATGACTTACCATGAAATAGGATTTGCTCCTGAAGCTGGCAGGTAGAATTGTAGACTGCACTAAAATTATGAGCTAATCATTTTTCATTTTATTTTCAGTATTTGTTTGAAAAAAGATTTTGAACAAACAAAATACCAGAAATGGTGAAGGAGAATGGCCTGGTGACTATAAAATAATTCTAGGATTTCGATCACATTGAGATAAACAATTCATAAATTTGCACCATCTGAATCCATGGTTTTATTATCCACTCACTCTAATTTTGTCTTTCTTTTACAGAGGCTAGAGAGGTCTAAAGCCTTTCTTATAAATTTTGTACATGATGCTTTTGACGCTTCCAATTGTCTTTATTGGTTCATCTATAATTTTTGATATACCTTTTTGACCCTCTTAATAATTATGTCTCAGCCCCTCAACAATTAGATTTTATAATTCCTTGGTCTTCATCTCATTTGAAGATGACTGTTTACACTGCCGATTTTTAAGGCAATTCTTTATACTCTTTCTTCTACAGTAGCCAACACCATGGGATTACTCACTATGCTTATAAATTTCATGCTTGGAGGATTCATTATTCCTAGAGTTCTGTCATCCATCTTACTCACTCCTTCACAGTTGAGTCAAATTAGAGGACACGGATAGCATTGCCAAATGGTGTATATGGGATTATTATTGCTCCAGCTTAATACATGGACAAAATGCCATTGTTTTAAATGAGATGCTTGATCCCAGATGGAATAATGTAAGTTCTAATGCATAAGAACTAATAGCATAAATGGAAGTGACTGCTGCAATTCAAAGTAAAACTTGCCTAGTAAAACCCTAGATTTATTTGAAACCTAGATAAATGAACCTCTTAAAGGGATGGATAAACTGTTAGAAAGCTAAATTTATTAAACTACTGGGTACAGATAGTTCCATGAACTTGGGTGTTGATGTACTAGAGAGGTATAGCATCACCCCAAGAGGATACTGATTTTGAATAGGAGTGTTTTATTAAGGCATTCACTGTTCTTTAATGTGCTATTCACAATGGCTCTTTGCATATGTAAACTGCGAGTTCTCTCCAATCTTTGCAAATTTATTCTACACCATCATTCACCTGCAAATATTGTGCCTTCCTACATTCTAACAATGGTCTTGATCCTGAGAAGCTCTTCGGGATCAACAAGCAGTCATATTAAGAGAAAAGTTGGCAGCTTAATGAAGTACTGGGTCTCAAAATATTGCAGAGGATGAAGAGCCCCAACTCCTTCAATCAATAATTCAATATCTAATAGAGGATCCTTCTAGTGTTTGTCCTCGAAAGAGGGAACCAATGACAGTAAGAATGCTTATTCCCACATCTAGGACTCATTACTATGTAAACTTCAGAGCAGAAAATGTAGAATATTTGCCTCTTAGAAAACTAGCAGAGGAGGAAAAAATAATCAATACCTATTTCCTAGATAAATTTTTCGGGGGGTACATTATATCAATGTGTAAAGGAAATCCCATAGTGGAGTTTTTCTCCATAATCTCCTCAAAATTGGTTGTTTATGCAGTAGAAATGCAGACAAACTCAACAGATTTGGAATCAGCCACTGGTGTTTTATCAAAACGAGAAATGGTTCTTCCATTCACACCATTGGCAATGTCTTTTGATGATATCAGTTACTTTGCTGACATGCCCATAGTATGACATGTTGAACTTTTAGGGCATCTCAAAAGGCTCTGAGTCCTTTGTATTTACTAATTCCTAAGTTACCGTATCACTCAAAAACTAGGCCAATTCCGGAAACAAAACATCCTAGAATTGGAATCTGCATAGAATCGGCACAGAATTGCGTAGGGTTAAGAATAAAATTATTTCTGATTCCCTCTACCAAATGGGTTTCTTGAACTCAATCATTGTGCCCTGTGCAGATGATTCCAGAAGCAATTTGTGATCCAGATCCCATTGCAAAGCCTTTTGTCATTGTTCTTGTTGAAGACCCAGTCCCTTCACAGGAATTTACCAGAAGCGAGAACAGGGGCCACTTGACCTGGGTAAATGGTTTCACACCTCCAGCTCATCCTGTTTGAGAAGCAGGCCTGCTTGGATTTGTTTCAAGCAAGGGCAGGTGCACCAGGCCAAACGAGCAGTTTGATACCCAACAGCATTGCTTCCTGTCCTAGCTAGTTTAATAATATTTATTAATATTGTGAATGTAACAATAATATTAATAATTAATTATTAATATTGTATTATTAATTATTATATTATAATATATATATATAAAGTTTAATATATATTTATCATTTATTAAATAATAAAATGTATATGAAATTATGAAAATTTATAATTTAAAATAGTTTAATTATTAGACTATTAAATATTAAATATCAATATATTTATTTTTAATTTATAATGTATATATTAATTGATTTAATTATAATAAAATATATCCGCTTCTCAATTCTATTTTTTGAAACTGTTCTATTAATAGATGTTCATCTTTGAGACAAAAGTCTAACTCCATAGGATGGAGTTTATGTTTGTGGTGTTAACCCATTTTTGAGTCGGACAGCGACAACTTTGGTAAGACGCAAAAAATGCCATGACAAACTAATTCTTAGGAATTTACAAGCTCAATATAAAAGCATGTTTATCTTTTTTTAGGAATATGCCATGTATATATTTAATTTTTAATATATAATTAAATCAATTAACGTATTTGATTTTCAAAATTAAATGAATTAATAAATTAAATTTTTAACGTATATATTTATGATTTTTATATTTTTTTGTACAGACGTATCCATTTTTTTTTTTGTATGGACGTATCCAAACGTACCCAGCCCTGCGAATTTTTTTTGATGTACCCACATACCCATACCCATACCCATACCCAATTCAGCACCTTGTCTAATTCTCTAAAGCATGAAATTATGTGTTCTCTCATATTTATATATGTTTACTCTACCCAAAATTACTGGGCAACATGGTGTTAAATCGATAAAAGTAAAAAGAATACATTGCACCCACAAACATTTTGTATGTCAAAAGTCAGGGTGCCAAGAGTGGAGATCTTTCCTGCAACATACGAGAAAGAAACAACAGAAAATTAAAGAGGATAATTAAATTGTCACTAATTTAGATAAGAATATTACCTAAGAGATTTCCTTAAGCATATCTGAACATAATTGGAAAACTTGATTCCAAACTTTTGGCAGAAAATGAAAGAATGGGGAGTTAAAGAGAATAGATTTCAACTACTCTGTGATGTGACAAGAGGTGTTCTCACTGCTTTGATGGGGTCAATGGGGCTTGTAAGACAACACTTATGGATGTATTGGCTGGAAGGAAAACAGGTGGATCTATTGAAGGGGATATTACAATCTTAGGATTTCCCAAAAAGAAATAAACATTGAGTCACATCTCTGGTTATTGTCAGTACAATAACATACATTCTCCACAAATAACAGTGAGAGTCCTTACTATATTCTGCATTTCAATGTCTTACAAAACAGATTGATGTCAACACCAAAATAGTAAGTCCCAAACTCTATTTTTTCTTGTTCATTTAAGCCTTGTTTTAATAGGGTACGAATTTCTTTAATTCTTACTGAATTGGCTATCTTACACCATGATGGGCCTTTGTGGATTAAGTTGTGGAACTGTTACAGTTGGATGATTTAAAGGAGGGATGGAAAAGCCTTCCTAGTGTGACTGGTTTGTGAACAGAACAAAGAAAACAGTTAACAATTGTTGTGGAGCTCTTTGCAAAACCAAGTATTATTTTCATGGCTGAACTAACTTCTGGACTAGATGCCAAAGCAGCAGCTATAATCATGTTGACTATATGTCATACAGTTGATAGAGGAAGATCAGTTGTACCATCCACCAACCTAGCAATGATATTTTTGAAGCTTTTTATGAGGTAACTGATGCTTGAAATAGTTGCATTTTATTTAGGTCTGTATATTCAATAAATTCTTGAATTAATATCCAATTCACTTCTGGTGCAGCTGCTCCTAATGAAAAGAAGAGGCCAAGTCATTTATGCAGGAACCTTAGATCAAACTCACACAAGGTGCTTGAGTATTTTAGAGGTAAGTTCACAAATGATGGATAGATAAAATCTAGAGCATTAGGGAGAAAGATTAAATACAAATAAACAATAATATTGTTGTGAAGTTTCTGAGGGTGAATTTTATAACGTTTGAGCAGTATACTTATATCAAAATTAGAGTATCCTGGGTCCAAAAGAAAAATGCTTTCATTGTTTGAGAGATTAGTTTGAATCTCTCTATCAATATGTTTATTACAGGCTATTCCTGGAGTGCCAAAAATAAAGCTCAAACATAACCCCACTCCATGGATACTTGAGCGAGCTCTAATACTGCTGAATTTTTCACCATTGTGACAGAGTGTATGATATTGTACTCCCATCAATTATATGTTATGGTATTGTAGTTTATGGAAGTAATTATAATTTTATCATTTTCAGATAATTTTCAATACTTGTAATAAGCATTGCTCACTCATGCCATTATGATATATTCTATTTTCAACCCCCCTCATATTAAAACTCATTTCATTCTTTCCATGATTTCGGGTTTGATTCACCTTTCAAATGTATCAGATTCTTTAGAACCACTCAGTCCTTCCTGGAAATGTATTAGAAACACCATCAGCGTTTCAGTGACAAACCCATGACAGACTCTGCTGAAACTTTTTTAAACATCCAATCTGTTCTAAACTTGCCTTCACACCACCACATAACCCAACCACCTCTGCAGCTTTAGCTTCCAAATGTTTTTAGTTTAGTAACTTCAGTTTAATGCTGAATATGAACATACAGTGATATTGAAGTTAATTTTCTTTATATTTTACGTATGGATATTTTCTAGATGAAAATTATCTAGGACCTGGGAAAAAAATGGCGTTTAGCGTGCCCCTATTTGTATCCAAACCAATACAGATTTCCTCGTAACTTAGGCTATATATGTGTGTGTTTTGTCATAATGTTAGGTGGTGGACTTTTCTACTATGTGAGGAATAATTCTAGAAGATATTGCTGTCTTTAAAATTGAATTAGAAATGAGAGCAATTCACCCAAAACTAAATATACATGATCGTTTCTCTATAGAAATAGCACCATTATGTGGACCTCCACCAATGATTACCTGATAAGATATGTTCATTCCATATTCCTAAGACAGTCCTGTTTCTTGTCCTTTGAAGAGCAGCCGCTGACTTACGAAGTTATCTGTTAATAGCAGCTACTAATCTCCTAGATGTACAGAGCACCAAGACTGACCAAGGATGCACATAAAGCCCAACAAGCATAGTTTGCATCTTTTAAACTCGACTTTTGGTTATCTTAAAACTGCTCTCTAATCTTTCATTAGCAAATTATATACAAAGTAAGTTTCACCCTGTCACATAATTTATTACAACTTAACATTCAAAGAAGCTTCACACAATCAGCATCTAATTTGAACATAAAATATCTCCAATTATTAACCTGGAATGATTTTTTATTTAGAATTCTTTAGACAAAGTAAGATTGTGCGTATCATTTAAGTCACCCTTACTAACTTCATCTAAAAAAAATTGTACACATCAGATACCTAATAATTATTTCCTAATTATTACTAATCTCATAATTATAAAGATTTATAATTTCTAGTTTCATAGTTAATTATTACTAATTAATGATACCCACAATTTGAAGAGAGCTTAGCTATGGATCAATTACAAATTTAAAACCTTTATAAATTTGTAGATCAATTTAACTTCTGATAACACTCCTAACTGTGATTAGCAATAAATATAAGAAAGACCACATTGAAAGGTATTCTCATGCTAAAAAGCTATGGACTAAAGTACCCAACCATTTCAAAGCCTCTTAAAACTGTTGAAAACTTTGAAGCCATATTATTTATACATGGATGGGTGAATTAAGTCTGCAAACTAAAAGGTTGTATATGATATATAAAAAGGAGCATATGTATGACAGATATCTTACAAATGCCAAATCAGTATGCCGGACCTATATGAAAGTGCAACACGTTACCAGTCCTATAGTCATTTAAATTGTTCATTGACCTATTTTGAAGTTTGAGGCTGAATTAACCAACCAAAGTTGTAGCACTTATAATCCTTCGGCAGCTACCCAAGCCTTCATTCATAGTTTATTGAGTTCAAAGAAATGGATAGGGATTTAATGTCTTAACCTACGTTATCAGTTTAGGATCCACAGCTTACCATTTCTTTTCAAGTGGCACAGTTGGGTTCATCCATGTATATGTAGACATATATATATGAATGTATGTGTGTGTGTAACCATAAATAACCATAACTCTATAACAAAATGTACGAAATTAAATGTATAGCACAGCTGATAATAGATAATTCAATGTCAATTGTTAAATGTTGAAGGCAACTGCACATGGAAAATCAATATAAATAATCAAATTGCTCTTCATCGAGAGCATCAATGTGATCAGCTGGTTTGTTAGAACCACAAACCATATATCAAAAAACCACTAGAGAAGTTTATAAGTAGCCTCTTGCCGTCAAAACCACTAGAGGAATTGTGGTAGAGTTAAAACATAAAAACTGCAAACTTGTGATAGAGTTTTGACGGCAAGAGGCTACTAATAAAAAGATCCTTGGCCATGGAGGTACCATCATGTATGAGTGTCCTCCTTATACTTGTCTCAAAGAGCGCTAAGGCTAGAACCTATTGAAGCTATAAAATTCCTTAACTCACCCATGACTATGTCCTCTTCATCCAGATCAAGGAAGAGTCTAATGAATATCGCCTTGAACCCTTTGCTAACTTTAACATCTTTAATTGGTGGCTACCTCCTCGGAAAATAAAGTATTTTTGTGCTATAATACTTAGGGTTTAAAACAAATGCTAGGAGATGCAGCAAGGTGGTTGTCTTGTTCCACCATTCAATTATGATTTGTGTACTTGCTTGAAATATGTTTCAATGGAGTCTTGTTCCTTCGCTGATATTATGCCCCTTATTTTTTTTTGTCATAGAGTCAATGAATCATATATGCTGCCCAAATATACTTGCTCTATATCAGTGAACTTGATCATACTTACTATAATTTCAATTTAATTCAAACAGATATTCCACATGATCCAACCAACCAGAGTCCAAGACCAATGCTTATACCTTTTGGGCCCTCTTTGTATTAGATTGCCTCCATACACTCCAAAGGTTATTAAATACCATGGTGCTCAATGCCTTACACACATTCACAACATGTTTCAAGATGATTATGTGGGGTGAATCGAGTCTCAACAACCTAATATGGTGTTAAAAACAATAAAACAAATTTAAAAATTCCCAGTAAAAATCTAAAACATCATCTACTTCATTTTAAAAAAATTAAATTTAACAAAGTAGACAGTATAAAAATTAACATTAAAATCTAAAATGAAATTTTAAGACTAGCTAAATCAAAAAATAATATATTGAAATTTCATAAAGTTACCTTCAACAGCTCCAATTTTGAGAAGGACCCAAGGATGGCTTATGACATATGATGATTAGTTAGAAGCATATGGATCTCACTAGCCTCACTGTAAACTGTAAAGTCATTTCAACTTTCATCCACTCAATCTTTGTGCCAATCTTTTGTATCATCAAGTAAGAGAGAGGACACATGGTGTCCAAAATATGTGTTTCTATCTTGCCTCAACCAATAAACCCGTAGCTCTACAATTTTTAATATTGTTCATTATGACTTAGACAACATTTTGAGACCCCACCACCTCAATGTACTCTATGAGGATGTTGGTGGTGAATTCTACAACCTTCACTTGTTCCTCACAATCAATTGCCCTTAGAAACATTGCTCCTTTAGGCCATAGTGCGATGACATCAATTAAAGGCAAATTTTAGCAATCTTTTCATCCATCAAAAACAATGGACACCCCTATTTTGTCCTATGAATTCCTAATAAGCTACAATTAAGTATTCTACAAAATTTCTTTCCTTGGCCAATAAGTGAGATGTACCTTTTCATTGTGAAGACTAGTATATGCTATAGGCGCCTCACTTATCCCCCTCACCATTCCCTCCAATATTGTGATCTCGTGAGGTTGAAAGGAATCCATTGGCATGAATACAACACACAATGTGCTCATAAGCATTGTTCCTCACCTCATTTTGAAATGTCCTTTCTAAGGGGCTTGCATCATTGATTCTTGTGAAGGAAAAAAAAGGGCTATCATCTTCATCTAAAGACATGTCACAAGAAATGGATGTGCGGAAGTCACTATTGAAGTACTTGACAATAGACTAATATGGGGGCTGCAAGGTTCTTTCTTGGCCAATGGACACGATTCCAATCCAGATTTCTTGGCTACACTATCTGCCTCCTCTTGCTCCTTGATATAAGGAAGAATCTGTCCCTTGGCAACTCATTTTCAGTCAAACCACCACAAACTTTGATTCTTTGGCCAACAATCACACACAAGTGAACTTTTACCCAACTATAAGAGCTCCTATACTCATCTAGCACTCATTATAGCACCAAAGAAAACTCCCACCTCCAGTAAGTTGCTCAATTATCATGCATCAACAAAGAGGTGAAAAATAGTCAAATTTGAAAGCATTGGCCAACCCTTGGTCCATAGAGCTAGACCTACACAGTATAAAATAAACAAATATAAAGAAACAAATAAATAAATAATGCAACCCTAGACTTCCATTAATTGTTGGAAAAAAATAAAAACAATAAAAAATAAATAAAAGCTCTTGTGGAGCTTGGAAAAAAAAAAATTTAACTTATCTTGAATGAAGATTCTCCTTGATGCAAGTTCATTGGCCTTTCTAGCAACTATCTAACACTCTTTGAAGTGTAAGAATAGTGAGGACATGATGTTTGAATATAAAGAAAACCGCAGCCCTGAGCAATGAACTGAAATGGAGTTTTGGGTGAGTGAAGAATGAGAGGCAAGAAAGGATTTTTGCTTTCATTTTGTGTTGTTAGTGACTTAGAAGTCAATTTTTAGGGTGGGTTAGGGTTTTTTACATATTCAAAATGACTTCTTTTGTCCCAAGTAGGTTCTCCTTAGATTTGCCTAGAGGCTTGCCCCAAGCCTATGGATTCAACCTAGATACATCTAAATGTCTACTCAGGACAAATCCAAATGCTCAAATTAAGACCCTAGACAAACCTAAGTCAGATTTGTACCCAATTCAAACAAATCCAAGGTTCTTGCAAAACCCGGCAACAAAGGTCTTCAAATGAGGAATAGTTAGTCATACATACAATTATTTGTAGTTATGGTTTTCTTGTGTGAGAGATCTAAATGACTCCATACCTACAAGGTAAAAATCAAATTTATTGGGAAAAATTAAGATTTACGCATGTTAGTTATGTTGTTATTATATTTAGACTTTCATTTTATACAATTTCAAAGCTAAACTAAAATTTAGATTTGTTTATGTGTGTATGAGTAGAAAATTTAATGAAGACTGAACAATACATTAAAAATTGAATCCTTTTTATTGTTCAGCATAAACAATATGAATACATTCAAATAAAACTTAGGATTGAATAATACTCTAAAAGGATTATCCTTGATAGTTTTGTAACTTATTTCTTCATTTTAAACCAGCATACACACGTACACAGTACATCCAATATTCATACCATCATTTTGGGGGATAATCAATTTAGTGAATACATAAAAGTATTTTTCTCAAGTACTATCCTATTGAAGACTTTGGTAAAAGCTGATTTACAGGCCACTAAGATGAGATACAAAGTATTATTGTTAGATAGGTTATCATTCCTTGGTTGATGACATAGACACTAGTTGGTATGATTGAAAGAAAATTAAGATATTGTTCTGTTTTAGTGATAACCAAGCACGTTATCAATTGTTTATGATATATGATATTTTTCTTGTTTTCATTATCCAAAACTCAAGGGATGAGGTGTAACAGTTCAACAACATTGGGTGAGATCAGATTGTAGTTTTGCATAATTCAAACGAACTCAGTGTTCTTGGTTAGCCGATAGCATCATGAGATAACAGTTCCTATGAAATGGAAAAACTAAGCATGACAAAGGTGCAAGATGAGTGCAATAGTATCACCAATTAGAGGCTGCTCCAAAACAATTGACAATGCTTGTTTATTATAACAAAAAGCCACTCAAATCATATGGAATTTGAACCTAATCCTTCATATGCATCTAGAGCTACAAGAGTTGCTCGTTGATTTTTTGTGATGTGGATTATCATATAACACGAGTATGCTAGGGTAGATGCAATGGAGCTCTCTATATATATGGATGACTGACAAACCACAATCAACCAACAATGGACAATTGACGAAATGTAATAGATATTCATCCATCAAAAAGAGTCATGATAGATCCATCCATTGAGGATGAATACATCAATGATTCAATCCATATCAATTCACATAATATATACATAACTTGGAAGTTGATGTTAAGGAAAATTGTAAATAATAAAAAAACTTTCCATCAGTGCCTGCTCCTGAGTTTCTCTTTCAGTTAATTGCTGGGCTGGCAGCCTCACACGAAGTCTCCCCCTGCCAACCTGTCATGTCCCCAGATTTGGAACCCTAAAATGTAAATACAAAAGGAAATAAATAAATATATATATAAAAATAATTACAATTTGAATATTGTTATAATTATAATTATCAGGAGATAATATTATAATTATAATTTTTATATAATATATAGAATTAATATAAAACAATAAAATCTATTTATAAAAATGGGGAAGCATTGGAATATGTACAAAAGCCAATTTTAATTATAAATTAAGATATAGAGATGAGACTAATATATAAAATAATGCTATATTACAGTGATATATTTATTGACATTACACCACCAAACTTCATTGATAGTGAGCTGAATACTACGGTGCTTTCTGAACTGGGCGGGGGTCTTAGTCACAACCAGTGCTATCAGACATCTTCTGCGCTATATCTGACATGGGATTGGCCGATTAGGGGACTGAGGATCGACAAATATATTAGCTTTATCCACTCATACGAGAGATCATGTTGTTTTAATCAGAAATACAAATTAACAGAACATTCAACACAGTGAACAAAGAACACATAATTTATCCTTGGAAAACCCTCCTCGAGGGAGAAAAACCCAGCCAAAATATCTCTCTTATATATTGAATTTAAAGGAGCAGAAATCTGCTTACAATCTTGGCCACACACAAGGCCAATATAATGCAATAAAGAATTGCACCTCACTTAGATGCAAATACACAATTATATGATCTCTCCTTAATGTCGATTTGCTTTATGCAATAATATGATCTGTTGTAGATGCATGAACTCCTTGATAAGTGCGAATATCTCTTTAGAATAAAATTGATGATCAAATGAATGAGAATCTCCTTCCATATATACAAAGTAAGGTGCCTCTTCACAAGCAAGGCGATTCTTCACAAGGGTCAGCCTCATTCAAGAACCAAGGCAACTTTTCATCTTGGGTCGACCTTTAAAATAATATTTATATATCATTTATTATTTCAATTTTGAGAGAAGGATATCTCTTGCAGCTAAACATCAACACTCCCTCTTAGCTAGGGAGGTATCCTTCCAAATATCCATGTCATGGAGTCTCTCAACATGACATCCAAAATGGCTACACCCATTTGAGAAAAAGTTCATCACGGAGTCTCTCAACGTGATATCGTCATGGAGTCACTCAACATGATGTCCACCATGGCTACTCCCATGTGTGGAAAGAAACATATGCACAAGTGTCCATTACGGAGTCTCTCAACGTGATGTCGTCATGGAGTCTCTCAACATGATGTCCACCATGGCTACTCCCATGTGTGGAAAAACACAAGTACAAAGGGTTCATCACAGAGTCTCTCAATGTGATGTCGTCATGGAGTCTCTCAACATGGCGTCCACCATGGCTACTCCCATGTGTGGAAATAACCACATCTCCATCTCAGAGATGGACAAAGGCTCGCACCTCATATTTCTTCGTCTCAGAGAAATATACGCTACAAGGGCTTACACCTCATACTTCTTTGTCACAGAGAAATATACACTAACAAGGGCTTTCACCTCATACTTCTCCGTCACAGAGAAATATACATTACAACAAATCTTCATGATGATGTGACTCCCTCTGAAGCTCCAAGTACTTGCATCAACCTCCTGACCTCCTCGTCCAAGGTTGCCTCTAATGAATTGTCAAACTCCCTCTAAATGTTAATTCCTCCTCTTCGAAGAAAAAGTCTCCAATTATGTGCCACCAACTCAGTCCCATGGCAGGAAGTTATGTCTTCATGTTTGTTCATTTCTTCAACCTGCGTGTCTTCCTCACAGGATGCAGCAAGCTCTTCCTCCCTTGAATTCCTTATGCAATCTCTCATCATCCTTTTGCTCCTCGATCTGTCCTAGAAGCATTTTAGAGAGATTAATAATAGTTCAAAACTATCCCGAAGAGAAATAGCAATGCTAGAAGCATACATGATTCACTATTCCCAATGTTATTGCATGAATTATTATTAACTATAAAATTCATGATCATTATTCAAACATAAAATACTTATCTCTTTATGTTGGTCAATAGATGTAGTCAGGTGCTTGTCTTGCAGTCTCTTCTCAACTGCTAAATGTAAATGATAAAGTTCCTTGAAATCTCTGAAGCCTCAAATGTATACACCATAGGTAAATTTCCAAACTTTACACCAATGCGCAGAAGCTTATATGACTTGAAGAATGAACAACACTGTCTTTCAGACCTAAGCATTCCATTAAACTCATATCCCATATGACACAAGAATGAGAGGAGATAACATAGAACCTACACACTGATTTCAGCAAGAACCAAAACATAACTCCATTACAGCCCGCACAAATCTTCAAAACGATGTCAAGAAACCAAAGTACCATCGCATCCACTCACATCAACAACTCCTCGTGATTTTCCATATACAACCACACCACAGTCATATACTTCCAGATTTGTTCTCACAGTGATATCTAAACCTGACTTGCTGCCTTCAGACACAATTCCTCCTAATAGCTCTATATTATTTTGTTGCTCCAATATTATAACAATAATCTATCACAGCTGAAGCTTCAAATATTGAACTTCTTGAAAGCACCTGAAGCTTAAAAATGAAATCAAATTCCTCCACACCTAGAAGTGATCTTAAATCTACAATTGCTTCTGATCGAATTTCCCCTAAACCCACTCTAATACCATGTTGTTGTTTTAATCAGAAATGCAAACTAACAGAAAATTCAACACAGTGAACAAAGAACACAGAATTTATCCTGGGAAAACCCTCCTTCTCAAGGGAGAAAAACCCAGCCAAAATATCTCTCTTATATATTTAATTTAAAGGAGCAGAAATCTGCTCACAATCTTGGCCACACACAAGGCCAATATAATCCAATAAAGAATTGCACCTCACTTAGATGCAAATACACAATTATGTGATCTCTCCTTAATGTCGATCTGCTTTATGCAATAATATGATCTGTTGTAGATGCATGAACTCCTTGATAAGTGTGAATGTCTCTTTAGAATAAAATCGATGATCAAATGAATGAGCATCTCCTTCCATATATACAAAGTAAGGTGCCTCTTCACAAGCAAGGCGACTCTTCACAAGGGTCGGCCTCATTCAAGAACCAAGGCAACTTTTCATCTTGGGTCGGCCTTTAAAATAATATTTATATATCATTTATTATTTCGATTTTGAGAGAAGGATATCTCCCGCAGCTAAAACATCAACAGATCAAATATGAATATATGTATAACTGCCAATATCGGGTGATCTCCAAAACATTTAAGGAAGCCAATTTAAGACTAGCAATCTTTAAGTGATGTTAAGATAATAATTAGAGGAACGCACTAATCTTCAATGGTAAGAATAGATTGTGTAACTTATGGTCGCCATGAGAAGTATAGATAATATTATTATCGCAGATAAAAGCATGAGGTTTAGTTTCGATTATAATCGCCCAATGGAATACAGCTATTAGATGTCCTGTAGAAAGTCTCTAAGATAAGGGATTAAGATTAAAAGAATCATTATAAGCTGACTCATAATCAAAGGGCAGTGATATATTTATGCAAAGGGCAGATCGAGCATAGCTAAGTAGTCAAGGAATGAAATCGCAAGACTAAGGGAGATCAATGGTTAGTTCAAGGAGATGAGCGACAACTAATATAAATTACAAAGTAGCGGTCAAGTAAAGCAGCAAATATACTTAGCAAACCATGAAAGGCAGCATTAATAAAAGGCAGCAATTAAGAAATAAATAAAAAACTAAGAAACATCTCCTTCCAAGGGACGCATCCCTCCATCACAAACCAATAAGGTATATAAGAAGAATAAAGCCAAATCTGAAGGCATCGATCTGGGAGATAAGGAGTTCTTATAGAGATTTAGATTGTTCCAAAGGTGCCTCTAATTCCTTAGATAGGCTGGAAATCATCAGTGATAAACCAGACACACAGCCACTGTCAATTTGCATGGTTTAAGGGAGTATATATAACTGAAGCAGCAAACATCACAGTCATCAATGGATCAACCTGTATATGCATA
Source organism: Sequoia sempervirens (assembly GCA_007258455.2). NCBI lineage: Eukaryota > Viridiplantae > Streptophyta > Pinopsida > Cupressales > Cupressaceae > Sequoia > Sequoia sempervirens. The sequence continues at coordinate 29,173 of VDFB02070991.1, forward strand.
TAATCTAAACAGAGTATCAGAAAATAGCACACCATTGTTGGTGTCTAACCTGCATCTTGCCCATTATAATTGATTACAGTCATGAATATAATGTATAAATGATCGAAGACTCTTACCCACCATTTACATATCACCAATATAAAGCTGAAACTGGCATTGGACATTACCTTTAAAGTATATTATTGAAATTCATTGGTGTTAAGCCCTTTGATTATCTTGAAATTGATAAATTAGGGCAGATTTAGGGTTCTCCCAAAAAGGGGACATTACACAACCTCTATTGGTGGGGAAGTGGGCCACAATACCAGGAAGGAGGAAGACAGTGAAGAAAGTTATATAGCTGTGAGTGAAAGTCACTAAAAGTGTCATTATTATCTAGAATGTCACTATTAGCTAGCTAGCTAGATGTGTTTGTGTGTGTGAGTGTGTGTGGTAAAGATGTTTTTCTTTAGGTATAACTGGTGATTTGGATGCTTAAGTAATGAGAGATAGTAAATAATAAATGACCTTTCCATCTCTGCCCAGCCCATACTTTTATCGCTAATACAAAGTTTCTATTTCAGTTCATGGTTGGGCTAGCGGCCTCACACTTCCACATGGAAAGTGGCCCTCAATAGCACAACAGAGGAAGACAGCCGAGAAAGCTCCTTAGCAGTGGGGGAATGTGACCGTTAACATCATTATTAGCTAGAATATCACTATTGCCTAGCTACCTCTCTCTCCCTCCCTCTTGGAAGCCAGCGACTAGAAGTTAGCTGGATGTGTCACCACAAATATCATTATTAGCTAGAAACACACCATTAGCTAGAATGACATTATTAGCTAGAATAACATTATTAGCTAGAATGACACTATTAGCTTGCATGTCACTGACTCTGCATCTGTGTGTGCGTTAACAATGTTTTTCTTCAGGTATAAGTAGTGATTGGGATGTTTGAGTAATGATAGATTGGATCCAGCCATTAAGGAGGGTTCACCTAGTCCTTTCAGTCAAAATCACCAAGAAACAAATGCCATCACAGAAATTGATGGATTGTATTCCATTATCTACTACTATTTAACTGGCTATTAAGGTCAAGGATCTCTGTCTTGTGTAAAGGTGTGTAACATGTATTTACATATAACCAGTATCTTTCCTAAACATCATGTTTATACACATTAGTCCAAATGGCCATTAAATTTACTTTTAGTCTTTACTTGTGTATATATATATATATATTGTATGTTGTCTATATGTTACATTTCTGAACCTACTAATGCAAGCAGAGCTCCAATTTATCTTATTCGCTATGTGCATTTCCTAAAGAAAATACTTCTATTTAAAAGAGCATACGCATAAGATAGTACCTCCCATTTAGGTTCATATTATCTTGTGGATTGCACATTATATATATATATATATTGTATGTTGTATATATATTATATTGTATGTTGTCTATATGTTACATTTCTGAACCTACTAATGCAAGCAGAGCTCCAATTTATCTTATTCGCTATGTGCATTTCCTAAAGAAAATACTTCTATTTAAAAGAGCATACGCATAAGATAGTACCTCCGATTTAGATTCATATTATCTTGTGGATTGCACATTTCCCCAAGAGAAGCATAGATTTGAAAGGGTAGTAGATACACAAGATAACAGGTCTCCCCACAGTTACCCAGAGAGTCAGAGACTCATACCCAAACCTCTGTTATTCATCTCATATCCTAGATTCACTTCACCATCTCAGAAACATTTGTAGCAACATCTCTACACAAAATCTCTACACAATATAGACATGAACTCATGTCTCTAGACATCTCCCAAAACATCCTTTAAAATCAGGAAACCTCCTAGAGAAGAGTCGTTAATACCATATAATGTTATCTTGTTCACTATGCATTTTCCAAAGAGAAGATTTCTATTTGAAAGAGTAAATGCACAAGATAATAGGTCTGCTTTAGTTACCAAGAGACACACATCCAGACGTCTAGTACTCATATTAAGTCTCAAGAACATGTCCCCGTCTCTTAGACACTTTTGGAAACATCTCCAAACAATGGGAGACTCGAACCAACATCTCTAGATGTGTACCGATGCATGTCTTAAAAATCAGGAAACCTGCGACATAAGATTTTTAAATGCCATGTAATAAATTTTGTTTTCATTTGAACTTTGATGAGAACAGAAAAAGAACAATAGACATGAATTTTGTTTAAATATACAGCAATATTTTCTAGTAGAGAATTTTATACCAAAAGCCCAAAGTGATATTGGTAAGAAGAGAAAACAATAAGAGGAGTTAAGATGTTTGTGTATAGAATTGTTATCAATTGATCAAAGTGCAAAAGAGCAATACTCCATTATTAGCTTGTGCTACAACTATAGTTTTGCCTGATTTGCATTTGCAATTTTTTAATTTAACAAAATACAAGATAAAGAAGTTATCTATGGTTATCAGCTTCTACAAATAGGCATTCAAGATTGTCTGTTTGTTGTCAAAGTGTTCAAGGCTATCCATCCATTGCTCACAATATAGGTTAAGTAGTATTATCCTGTATACATCAAAGTCTGGGGGAAACTCTTAAATTATTAGTTTGAAAAGAAAATGTTGTGATCTTTTGTAACAGAGCTATCTCCTATCTCCAGGTGACTATGAGACCGACCTTTCCACATTCTTTATTTGTGGTTCGATATTACTTCCAACAATCTCCATATTCGGGATGAAAAACTAATCATCACATTTTATCTAGGGAGTATGAATGGTTTGGGAATGAAGTATAGTTGTTGGAGGGTGCTTTGACAACTAGTTTATGATCATTAATGATTCAGTAGTGGTCCACAGCAATGATGATGCAGGGTTCGGGTTGGCAAGTTATGAAGGTTGGAGAGAGTGATGATTTCATTGTTGCCACATTATCTATGGCAGTAATTGATGAGCATCTCATCATGTTCTTCACTGCTGATATTGAAGTCACCAAGAACAATCTTAAGTTCAAAATGTATCATTGTCAACATTAGTCACTCTAAGTAGTAATTTAACTTCAATCTTCACAGCCCGTTTACTCTGCTTACTCCTATTTATCCAAAATTCTCCAACAGGAAACAATTATGTCTAATATATCCTGTTTACCACATTTTTTTTCTAAATTTCCCTCTAGAGAGTTTACACACTGGGGCATATTGGGGCATTGAATATGTGCCCACAATTGCCCTATTTTCTCATCAAAATCAACTTTAGGCTCATAATTTGCAAGCAGTGTTGCCTATACTTAGTAGATGGTGGTGAAAAAGAGTTTGTTCAGACCTGCATTCACATCGTCCAGTGGAGCAAAGCCAGGCACAACCTCAGCAAGTGCGGTGTGGTAAAAATGGATACAACCATGTCTAAGTACAAACAATGGTTAATCTAATATTCTGTTATTTAATAAAAAAATAGGGCACAATGGAAGGAATGAAATATGAAACTTCTTATGCAACACTGTTTGATAGTATATATATTTCATAAGAAGTCGAAAGAAACTATACTGTACAGGAAAAATAGAAACAAATCCATTGTCTGAAGTTGCTATATCTATCAAAGAAACTTTTTGACAATTCAATAAAGCTTTACCCAAAACTGGCTCGGTGTTGAATTAGATTTTGCCAACAAACTAGTAAAAACGAGGGTTTCTTTTGGTGTTGAAAGTTTTTAGTAGAGGCATTACTGCTGCGCGGAGTAATATATTCTTCATGTACAAGCAACGATAAAGAAAATAAATGTGTATGTAATCTAACCTATTTCTGAAAATCGGAAATGTAAGGATAAATTTTCATAAAATTGGAAATGTGACTATAAAACTTACCTCAAGATGGCAACCATTGATGGAAATATCTTAAAGATTAGGATAACATAGGGGAGTTAACAAGATTGCCATCTTCCGAGAGGAACGGAATCTTAAAGAAATCCAGTCTCTTCAATACTATGAAGGATTGACAGAGAGTAAAATCCCATCTGTCGATCAATGGCCCAAATTTTAACGCCAGGTTTGTAAGTAGGATTTTAAGGGGCGGGTTATGCACAATTTTAATGTGAAAATTGAAAATAAATCATTTAAAATCCCTTCAAGATATTAATGGTGAAAATGGCGCACCTACGCCCTTTTGCCCTATTATTTTGGGCCCTCTATTCAATACTACCTACAAAGGATCGACAGAGAGTAAAACCCCATCTGTGGATCAATGGCCCAAATTTTAACGCCAGGTTTTTAAGTAAGGATTTTAAGGGGCGGGTTATGCACAATATTAATGTGAAAATTGAAAATGAAATCTTTTAAAATCCTTTTGAAAATGGCACATCCAGCCTTTTGCCTTATTATTTCAATTGGCAAGTGTATAAGATGGTGTATTGCACGTAGGAGTGATAAATAGTGTTATCATATTCTAATTTCATCGTCGTAAATTGATATTAATCTATAAATCTATTATCTATCTGTAATCAGATCTACAAGTATGGATTGATCCAAATCATCTTTATGATTGTAAATCTAAAAATCAAATTTCAAAATTCAAACTTTAAAATTTAAACCTTGTTACATCTTCCCTCTTGACTGTTGTATATATGAAAACAAGATAGAAAATGAGATTAAAATACAAGCAAATAAACCTCTTACCTTGCCTCTACATATGCTACAGATTGAGCAAGAAGAGGATGAATATGCAACCAAAACTTTGAGAAGTCTTTGATAGCCTCTAAGAATCCTCTTGATGTGCTCTTGGATGTATTGATGATGTGTAGAATGTAGGTTGCTTGAAAATCCAACAACATGACCTTGCGTAGAGATGAGAAAATGAAAAATGGATTGGAGAGTGTTAGATTTATAGATTTAAGGATGGGTTGATCAATGGCTTAGATTTGAAGACGTAGTATGAGAATGGATGATTGAGATGCATTAGCTTCTAGGAAAATCTTTATGTGAATGGTTGGGATTAAAATATGTAGTGTGGAAATGGATGGTGGCAATTTGTTAGTTACTTTTTCAAATTGGAGGGTGGAGATCAAAAGTCAAAGCTTTCTGCCCACTCTTGGAAATTAAAAATTGGAAGAAATGTTAAAGAGGATTTAATTAGCCTAATCAATTAATTAAAAAATTATTAACTAATTGTTTAGTTGGAGGAATTGAGAATTTTCTCTTCTAATGGAATATTAAACTAGAAGAAATGTCGAGAGGGATTTAGTTAACCTATTCAATTAATTAAGCAAGTATTAATTTATTTATTTATTGGAGAGATGGGAGCTAAGGTTAATTTATTTAATTAACTTTAGGGGGATATAGAAAAAATAATTAGGGATAAATTAGTGAATGGTGAATGGTTAATTATGGAAAATTAGCAAATAAATTTGGGGTGTCTACATTTCGCCTCTCTTTGAGATGGCATTGCAACTAGAAGACACAATGTCATTGTCATGTCAACCACTTCCACAATGGACAACTATGAAAAATAAATAAACCAATTAAAAGAGAATTTAATACCAAATAAATTGGTCAAAAGGTATAGATGTGAAATTAATTACAAGAGTATGGGCATGGAAAAAAGAAAGGCAAGTTGTTGATAGAGAGAAGGAAAAGAATGTGCAACACCATTGAAGAATGTAGGGCATTCATCATTGACCAAGAGAATTTTGACAAATGTAAGGTATGGTGCTAGAAGGGGGGTTGCATCACCATTATGAAGAATGGTGTCCCCCATCTTCAAAGCTTTATCAATTTTACACGAAGGAGAAAAGGGAAGAGGTTATGCATGAAATTGATTTGTTGAAAAGGCTTCAAAAAAATGCAATTGGTGGGAAAATCCAAACTCCGCAACCTTTACCAATATCTTCACTAATTGTGTTGAAAAGAGAGCTTTTTGAATAGGCTATGGACATCCAACAAAGATTAAAGGATAGAATATGTTCATCAAAGGAGATGAGAGGGGAGAGTGCATAGAAAGGACAGGAGAGAGGGAGTGTAACCCAACATCGTAGCTACCTAGAAAACTCATTTTTACCTTTGTGAGAAGGAAACTAGCAAGAGTGAGCATGTATGTGCACTTATCTGAGGCATAACTAGTATTATTCTAGAAATTTTGATTTGACTTTATATTTATATAGTTTGGTGTTTCGGACATGGTTAATGTTGAGATTTTGGTTTAGGGATACTATTATTTTGGATTATGGACATAAATTTTTTATATTCATGCTTAGATATTTATTTGCTTATAAATAAAATAATATGTTCATTTAATAAAATAAATCGATTATAAAGTATTATGGTTCTATGTTTAATTTCTGGAAAAATAATTATTTCTAATTATTATGATAGATTTTATAATTATTTAATGTTAGAAATATTTATATTTATATTTATATTTATTGTTTCGGCTATAATTTCCAAATTTTACTAATGTTTTTAATGAGAAGTTTCAGGTGGGTAGTCCTGGTTCTTTAGAATTGGAGACAAAATCCAAATGCTAAATGTTTATTACTGGTTTTATTTTTTGTCAGGGGGGTTTAATGTTTGAGTGTATTTTGATTTTCATATCTGTTTATAAATGGAGAGAAATATCTTTTTATTGAATTACTTTTTATTTGGATATTATATTGAGGGAAATTGAAGAGTTGGGAGTTGTTTTTATTTGAAAGAGGGAATTAGAATGGTTTCAGGGGAGAGGAATGGGAGTGTTGTAGTTTGTTTTCTTTCTTGATTCTATTTTACAAATTTATTGTGTGGAATGAGAGGGGGGAGGAAGATGGAGATGGTTGGGATGAATTGGTGGTAGGATGTTTGTTGGCAGGGAAAAGAAGTAGTTAAATTGGTCAAGCTTTATGGGTTGATCCTAACTTGGATAGCCAAGGTATGTTTTGAATTTTATTGATAATTTAGAGTTATCATCATATTATGATATTGTGTCAAAAAAATTGTTGTTTGTATTGGTTTTATGTGGTGTCATAGGGGGTTTGGGTGTAAATAAGGAGTTAATCTCACCTAAGGGTTGAGAGCCTCCTTTGTTTGGGGTTGAGGAGGGCATGGAGCCTCTCTTGGGGATTTTTGATAAAATAAAATTGAGAAAGGAAGGATGGTTCTGATGCAGTGTATGGAGTGTGTTTAGATGTTGGAGAGCTGCAAATGGAAAAGTTTGGTTGTGGATGGATGGCGGTGGTAGTGTGTTGAAGAATGGAATTGAATGTTTATGATGGAAAAAGGAAGATTGTGCCCCAAGAGGGAAGGGAATCCCCCTTCTCCCCCTTTACAAGAATTTTGTGACCGGATTCTTTGTGTGTGAGTCAGTGTTCATGTTTTCTTATTTGAGTTGAGCATTTGGATTTTGTCTTTCGCTCGGGGGTGGACTTGATTTTATCAGTCCTAGGACTAGGAGGAGAGTAGGACTAGGCTGCTTTATTTAGTGTTTGCAGGTTTATAAAGCATCATTTGGGTTTGTTGAAGAAGATTTCATGTATAAGTTTCTTATTGTTTTGTTGATACATTCAAAATTGCAGATTCAAAAGAGTCTTTGTTGAATCTTAGTAAATTCTAGATACTAACGAATCTCTATTGTATTTCATATATTAATTTTTGAAATGATTGCACAGATATTGCACAAATTTAAATATGTGACAACGATGGATTGTAAATTAATGTATTCAGTTTGCAATGTATTAAATACCATTAGATTTAGTCACTGAATTCATGTTTATAAAATAAATAGTTTTAGCGGAATATGGAAGAATTCATTATTGATTTGTCATACTGAAGAATGAGATTTCAACCTCTTAATATTGACCTCTGCAAATAATAGTAATAGTCAGCAACTGTATATTTATAAATGGAAATGAAAATGATAACAAGATCTTGTGAGATCATTGTATCTATCATGTTAATTTGGCCGGTTATCGCATTCTACATGTGTTTTTGTGAACAATGCTCTTGTTATATGCATTCTAATTGTACGGATTTAGTTTTATTATTTCAATTACAACTCTCTGCTTGTTCGATGGTATATGTATTTAAGTATATATATATATACATTAATATTTGTGTTCTTTAGATAATAAAAATTTATAATAATTTATTGAGACTTTGCATTATATGTATCTTCATAAAACAAGGATAATGAGTTCCTTAGTGACAATTATATTTTGTTGCCAGCATATTCTTTGTTAACATTAATATTTCTTTATTCAGTTTTGTAATTTTAACTATTGTATAGTATTGGAAAACTCTAACTCGGAAATAATATTCTTTGTTCAACATTATTCTTTTATATCCATATCATTAAAGAAATTTTTAATTAAGTGTAGTTGTTTATCTTTATTTAATTTATTAATTTCTTCTTAAATTTAGTTATTTAGTTGCAATTTATTAGCTCGTTTTAGATTGGGCATTAAAGCTTAGGTGTGTGAAGTGGATGAGAAGTGGGGATTGCAAGTACCCTAATACATGATATGTGTGGTACAATGTTTTGAAAAGGATTTAAGGATTTTTAAAGAAATAAAATCTCATGAACTACAATGGTTACAAGATATTCATAAAATGGGTTTTTTGAAATACCTTGGAAACTTTTAAGGAGATGCGACTAATAGATACATGTAACACTAGATTTTATAACCTTTGCATGTTTTCTATTTACCTGTTCCAAATGAGAACTTTGGAACATGTCATGGATACCTATCAAAGCAAAAAAAATATGGTAGTGGTCATGACTCCTAGGAAATGAGAAAATAGAAGACAAAGGTAGAATTTTGTATCAATAAATCAATTGAAGACCTCACTCTCCACCATGATTATTGGAGGTATGAACATAATAGCTTAGAGTTTATGTTGAAGACTTCCTCCAAGGGATATTTATTGGTGCTTTTATTTTTTATCAATTGTGTTTCTTATGCACAACTACTATGAATTGAACATTAGTGATGTTAATAGCTCTTATAATTTGGATGCTATGATTGTTTAGATTTAGGAGGTATCCTTTAAGAGTAGATATTTATTCTAAGTTTAAAATATATTCTGTAATGGATTTAGATATTTTCTCATATAATTATTTGGGATAGACATTCAAAACAAGGATTTTAACATCATTATAAAGTTGCATTCTTTTGTATTATGGGGTCACTTTCCTAGTAGGTTGTTAGAAAATTGATTTTTAATCTTCACCTCCTTGACTTATGCAAGTAAAGAGGATTAAATATTATATCATACGTAAATTATTGCAAGAGCTTGAATAATGGAAAATAATATATTTAAACAATTTGATTGCCCAACAAGGTTTATATTTCTTTGTGACATTTTATCAAACAATGGGGTACCAATTACCTACTCAAATAGTTCTTAGATCATTTTTTCAAAGTATTTCACATAGTTGGTCCAAGTTTAGTTAATGGATTGTAGTGTCTCAACCTCAGCACTCTCCTTCACAACGGATAGCCACATGCTCATAAGTTGGTCTGGCAAGTGCTTGTCTCACTGGCCATTATGGATCGAGACGTGCCTCTGGTCTATCCTATGCAAACCCACCACCTCTACCTTGGAAGTCTTGCATATCAAAATAGTTGGGGATTTTGTTGAGGACAAACTCGCAATAGATTTTCCTCAAGAAATATTGCGGAACCTTGTTATTGTTTCATGGAGGATGGTCAAAAACCATCCACCACCTCTGCCAAAAATGGTTCTTTATCCCTTGGTGGTTGCACTAATGGATAAGAAACCTCTTGCTTGTAGGGTGAAGAGATTGATTTGTCTGTGGCTTTGTGAAAAGGGAACACAAGTCAAAATTTGTAATTGTTTCATTTTTGACTTGTTTGTAGGATAGTTTATCTACATAATATTCTCTATACTCTCGTCTTTTCTCCACCCAACCACTTAATTTCTTTCCAATTGAATCTACATGTGTTAACATAGCTTCAAGTGATTTTGCAAGTGTGGTTCTTTGCGAGGTTGAACTTGCAGGATCTTTCAACCTTGCAATTAACTCCTCAATTTGTTGTTTGTTATTTTCATTTTCCCCCATTAAATTTTGTCGAGTTCCAGGAGGGTGTTGAGGAATTGTTGGAGAAGTTTGTTGGGGTGGTTGTTCATCAGGTATTTGGTCATGAGGTGAAGAAGGATTTTGAGGAGGAGAAGGAGGTGGATTATCAAATCCTAAAAATTAAAGAAATTAACATAAAAAACATATTAAATCTATCTATTTAACAATAAATTCATTAAAAATAATAATAAAAACTTACTCCTTTGAGCTCCTCATCAATGTGGCACCATTTTGGCAAAGAATTGGCAAAGAATCGATGAACAAATGGTGAAATTTGGGCTCTCAATAATGCAAGCACACTTGGGAAGGGTTTGCAAGCCGCAGTGGAAAAAAAGCACAATGAAATTTAATGAATTGACTTTGCTTTTTTTCTTATAATGTGACATAACACACTCACGTTATAATGCAAGCACGTTATAGAGCTTCAGTGTGACCAAGCCTTAGCAAGCCATAATGCGAGCATGTTATTAAAAAAGTTGGCCACTTTTTGGCCCCACATCTTTTTGCACCTACCCATTTATATTGTTGTTGTCATAAAGGATTGTACCCTTTAGCTAAGTGTGAAACTCAACAATCCTATGCAACATGGGATCAAACTCAGGTTGCGGGTAACCTACTGTGAGAATGAACCTCCAAACTATGGGTCGGTTCCCCTTTAGATCTCCTAGAAACTAATGAATTTGATGGGAAAAAGGAAGAAGGATGCTATGGAAATGTAAATTTAATTCTATGAGGTGATATGTACCAATGATTTGGAATGAAAACTAAACCCTAACTTATAACTTTGAAACAAAAGTTGTTGGTTATGATGTTCACAATTCATATTTCATAAAATCATAAGTATTTCACTTGAAGGTTTCAATTTTCAGTTTTGTATTGAAGGTAAAATAAGTTTACACATCAAGCTTTACTCAAAATTGGTTTGACACAACATATGACCTAATTTAATATGACAAACATTCAAAATGCATTGCTTAGATGAGGAAGAAAACAAAGGATTCAAATGAACCACAATGAAAATCTACAAGAACATACATCCACAATGCAAAATGAAAGCTCCAAATAAGGGACCAATAACTCTTTTCTTTTATTGATTTCAAAGAAAAAGTTATTGCTACATGAAAATAAACTGAGTTACAAAACTCTCAATCTCTTTGCAACATCCAAGAGAAGAACAAAAAGCAAGAACTAACTCCATAAATGGAAAGAAAGCAGAAGATATAGGAGAGAAGAGAAGCTGATAACTGAAAGAGACAAATGATGGTGAACTTCAGCTCTTCCTTTCTTGAAAACTCCACCAACATTCATGATAAATCTCCTTTTGGTCATGCAAAAGAGAAAATCCTACAAAAAGGGCCTTAAAACTACTCCAAATCGATTGATTGCATGCTAAAAACTTGCTTTGATTGATAGTATACCCATGTGGGGGATTGAACTCAAGTACAACTATTGTATCTACCCCAAATTTCCTCCTTAAATGGTGGTTTGAACCAATTTGTATGAATTTGGCAGTTGTTGGGCGTGTAAGGCCAAAAAGCCTTAATTTGAGGGCTCCAAACTTCACCAAACTGCACCATTTTAGGATCTAAACTCCTTCCAACCTCAATTATGACCATGAGGGCCTTCAAAATAGGACTAAAACTACTTAAAAGTGCTTGAAAACTTAGCATAACATGTCAAATCTTGTAGTGAGCTTGAGAAGACTCTTGCATGATGATGGTTGTCTATTGATATGTTTCACTATCCATGGTTTTAGGATTGTCTCCTTTTAACTGTCCTATGACTATGGCTTTATTTGCTCTAATCCCCATAGCCACCACTACATCCTCTTATCGCTCGAGACTATCATCCTATTATCATTATGACTATCCCAATTTTGACTGCCCTTTAGTCTCAAGACACTGTTGTTACATTCCCCTTTAATGGTTGCCCTTCAATAGGTTTCATTTGACTATGCATTAATGACTGTCTTTGTATGCAACGAAGTTCTTCAACTAATGTGTCAATACCCCTTTCTTATTATCACTCTCCTTCTTGATGATTAAACCTCCCTTTTGTTTCTCTCTTCTCATGGCTATTTACCTCATGAAAGAGGAGTATATGATTGTCCTATAGATTTTCTTGAAGGGATGCCATTTGTATGATTGTTGTCCCTTGTTTTTAGTACTACAAGGTAATTGCTCTTATTCTTGGAATTTTCTACCTTCATGATCAGTGAGACTCCCCTTTAAATCATTTTGTAGGAATGAAATATCATATGTACCCATAGCATAAGCTCTATAGTTCCCTTTGAAGTTACACAAGCCAACTTTCTACAAGAGTTCTAGGGGATGCTTTTCTGAGGTTTTCCACTTCATTTTTTACTTTAGAAAAACATAAGCCACAAACTAAAATGGATGATAGATTTAGAGGTGACAAGAAAAATGAGATAATTTGTTCCATTTACAAACCCTCTAGCCAGATAGAGATTTGAGCTAATATGATAAATCTTACAACTGCGAGCATGGACATCAGCATACTCCTTACAAAAGTGTGACTGTCTAAATTATTAAAATTTTAAAATGCTTGCTGAGTCAAAACTTGTATTTGGAGATAAACTCTCATTCCACGATGAGCCTCAATATTCCCTGTGTCTATCTCCAATAGAGCTTCACATGTCACTTCAACAATAATATCTCCAGGTCTTGAGAACACTAAGACTGTTCCATCGCGCATGGTATCAAGAGTGACTTATAAATGCACTTTGAAAGTTATTATAGATATCGCATCCCTAATTTTGATGGATTTGTTGCTCTGCACATTCTCTATGTTTTGCAAGTCTACATCATGTAAAATGGGCCCTCATTATGAATAATCATCATGATGACTGTATCTTCAAAAGGAAACCTGCCCACTGTGTCTGCACTTTATTTCTTACTAAGTAAATGCATCTTCATTGCTCATGTTGTTTTAGCTAAGACCTTCAATATCCCACTGGTATCTATTTCAAAACTCACTTTCACTGTTTCTCTTCCTCATAGATCTTCTAGTAGACCAGACATATCGAAACCTCCTAGCAAGATATTTTCCATCACAGTAGTCCGCTCGCCTTCATAGGAAGAAATTGGCACAATTATCACCTTAGCATTATACTCTTCATTGTCTACTACGGTGGAGAATGTTTGTACCTTCCTATAGAAATATGGGTGTTCCTAGGAATCATCATGCCCATGACACCTCTATACAATTTAATGTCCAAGCTTAAAAGAGTAACATCTTGAAGAAATAGATATGAACATTGCTCAATCAACACAACAACTTGTACAATAGCTCACACCATCCACGCATTTGCTGAAGAGATCATTGTTATGATCTTCAAACCTGGCTCTACTAGTTTTGGAATTCTTTTCAATTTCATTCTTATTCATCCCCTTTAAATTCCTTGAGAGATCTATAAGCTCGCTGCCCACATAACACACAAAACATTTTACTAAAAATCGATTCTTGAAAAGCCTGAAAAATGTATCATCTGATGGAGTGGAGTTAACAGTCTCTACATGGATTTTTATCTTTTTACCGTGCTCATTACATGCAACATGATTACTGCTACTTCTCAATGAAGAACCCAAACCTTGTTGCATTAGGGTTCGCATTCTCTTCAAAAAAAAAAACCCTGTTTTCCTCCTCTTATAACTGCCATACAACATAGATTTGATGTAGACAATGATAACTCTAGTAATGAAGAAAGGCCATGGGAGTTATATTAAGAAGCCAAATGCTTCATAAGCCATATCACTGGTCTGCTTAGCATAAGCTTGAGAAAAGTATCTATTTGCATACACTATTGACTGTCATCTAAATATGAGTTTTTTGTCCCTCTTTCTGTACATGATTGATCTTCAAGATTTTTTTCTTTTTTGTAAGTTTTCCATAAATATCTATACCCACGATGCTTTTGCATGCAATCATCTTTGTGTAATGTGTTACTTTTGAAAGTCTCACAATGCCATATTTGCGTGCCAAACACTTGCATGCACTCATGAGCATACCAGTGCAGCTCCTTAGATTTGCAATGTAACTGTTAATGATCTTGCATAGCCTCCATGCAAAGCTTTCCTCAAGCTTTCCTCAATGTGCATGACGAGAAACCCTAAGTGTTGCTTTAGAGAAGAGGAGGGAAAATCCTTTATTTTGAGACTTAACTCAAGATGGACTAATACATGAAAGATGACCCTCTATTACAAAACTCCCCTTTTCTCTTTGATATACGTAGACTTGGTATGTGTCTTAGTAAAAACTTTTTTGACATAATTTTTTGCTAAGACAGAATGTGACCAATCCTTTTTCAAAGTGAGCTTAAAAGAACTAACATAACTATTTAGACCAAAATGTCAAAATAGGTTAACAACTGTCATTATTTATGATATGATTGGTTTCAAATAAATATTTTTGCAAGTTGTAGTTTTTTTCATCAATTTCATTTCATTTCTCTATTTTTCCTATTATAGGATGATGACAGCCTCAATTACACCTGTAAGAGAGGGGGACCACCGCATGCAAGACCCCAAGTCATGGAGGGTCAAGGTGCAAGAGGTTGTCCTAACTTACCTCAGCTAAGTGCAATGTTTAAGGTTATAAAGATGAGAATGATGAGGACTATGATGTCCTACAACCATTCTACAATCTCGAGTTTCAATTCGGGGCTAAGTGAGCCAGTTTTCAGTTTCAACTCTGTGTCTTAGGGAGCTCTCTGTTCGAAGATGGAAGCATAGTCTTTGGACGACAACGCGACGCGTTGACATCTCTAGAGTGTGTTGGCATCCGTACGGCTAGACAACAGCAGAGACAAGGTCAAACCTGCTAAAATGACTAACGGCCCAACTGACTAACTAAAGGGCCAGAATGACACTAACAAATAAACAAAGTATTCTCTAATGTTGTAAAGTAGAAATGCAAGAGTGACAAGGGCAAGGAGGATCTCACCGAGAGGTTCGTTCGAAAGCTGATCCTTTGAAGAGAACGTACTCCCACACACAGAAAGAGGGAAAATGTTGGGTGGTTGTATAGGGGCCTACCTCAATCAAACCCCCGTTTAGGTGTTTCCACCTCCACGGATAGCCAAGGAAACAAGATAAAGAAGCAATAAAGTAAAGGGAATACAAACACTACAAAGTAGTGTTATGTTACTCAATCAAGTGATAGAGGAGAGGAGAGGGAAGCTTACCACCTCCACCAAGAGCACTCAAGGCTGCTTGGGGGAGAAATGGGAGGAAATCGAGCCTTTGCTGCAATGGCATGGTCCCAAACATGCTCTACCGAGTTGACAAAGTGAGATGTTGTTGCGATGGAATGCTTGAAGTGAGTGAAAGTGAGCTTGTGGAGTGATAGAATGGAGTTCAATTGAATGCTAGAAGACTCTTGATTTGTTGGAGAATTTTTAGTGAATTTGGAAATGAATGGATATGAAGGAATGAAGGAAGAAAACGGCCATATTCAGGTCAGTCGGTCGAAGGAGGCGTTACAACTTCACTGCCAATGAGAAGAGTAACACCTCTGTTGGCTCAACCACATGAATCTGCAAGGGACTTAAGCATGCCACACAGACATTTGTGCGTCGCGCAGGCATCTCTGACAGAAATGCCTCCACCGATGTTCAAAACAGGTGCCAAGTGTGATGCCAACAGTGGCCTTAGGTGGAATTAAGCCTTTGAACTTAGTTTTCTAAGGTGGACAAAGGCAAAAAGGGGAATTGCACATAGGGTGCAAATTCACTCTTATACATTTTACCCCCACTTTAGCGAGCACAAGTACTGATGAGTGCTCGGTAAAGTAGATCAAGAAGAGAGTAGGGTTAGAAAAGTATACCTAAACTGTCGAGGAAGCAGTACTCAGTTTGGCATACTTGAAGGTGCAGGAAAAGCAAAGGACTCCATAGCTACTCGAAACTATGAAGTTGGAACAACAAAGCATTTATAGGCCCATGGACCTGCAAGGAGGAAACCCTCAAGATCTCTCACATGAAGGAAGCCCCAAGGAAGTTCCCTACAGGATCTTAGTCCTATAGGGAAGGTATTATCCACGAACTCAAGCATGAAGAACACCCGAAGAAGCACCCTACAGGTTCTCGGTCCTACAGGGGAGGTATTCTCCACGAACTCAAGCATGAAGAACACCCGAAGAAGTGCCCTACAGGTTCTCATTCCTGCATTGGAGGTATTCTCCACGAACTCAAGCATGAAGAACACCCAAAGAAGCACCCTACAGGTTCTCGGTCTTGCAGGGGAGCCACCCCCAATATCTCTTGCATGGAGGCTCAAAGGAAAGCACCCTACAAGTTCGCGGTCTTCCAAGGAGGTATCCCCCAAGATCTCTCTCATGGAGGAACCTGAGAAAGCAAACTCTGCAGAGTCAGGAAGTGGTGACACGTCTACCCGCAGATAGAACATGTCAAAATCGGTCGATCGTGCAAACCATCAATAAGTAAGACTTTCAAAGGGCTCCCTCGGGAACCCTTCAAAAGGAGAGGGGTCCACCCAAGGGACGCATTGTTTGAAAAGTAAGGTCTAGTTAGGCTGCCCCCAAGCTAAATGTGAAAGAATCCATTCGTCATAAAGGCCTTTGAAGGAAGGCTCCCTTGGGAACCCACTGTGAGGAATAAGGGGGGGTCCACTCAAGGGACATGCAATTCAAAAGTAGTTGTTCTTCTTAGAGTGATTTGTCATCAAGGAATCATTTCGAAAGATGTTCACTTCATCAAGGAATTTGAAAGGAAGGACATTCCCCCACTCGAGGGGAAGTAAAAGAGTTGCCACTTCAGAGGAAGGTCTTCAAGTCCTTTCTTTACGAACCTGTGATGAAGGAAACATGTTCTGTTAGGGTTCCGAGTTGAGAATGCGATTCTAAGGTAAAGTTTGTGAAGGATTTTGAGAAAAGATTTGTTGGCAACAAATTCATTTTCTGAAAATTGAAGTGTTAAAAAAGAGTGTTGTCACACATAGGAGGGACAACTCAAGCAAAGAAGAGAGAAAGATAAAGAGAAAGAAAAAGAGAAAAGAAAAAGAGAAAAGAAAAATACAAACAAAGGACACAGGGGGATCTGGTTTAGTAGGGTCAGATCTATTCGAGCTCATATAATAATAATAATAATAATAGGTAACCGCAATGCAAGGAAAAATATCATCAATCCCTAACTAGATCAGGAAGAATGCATGGAAAACAAAGTAAAAATAAAAATTTGGGTCAACATGGAAGGGAAGCCTAAATGCCCCCAATGCTTTGCATCGTCCCCAATTTATCAAAAGTCAAGCACAAACATGGAAGAATGAGGATACAAATAGAAGAAGGTTCATGACACAAAAACCACACCTGTATCCAAGCACCAACAGGGGTGACAAGGGTCATCCAGGCACACATAGCACGAGTATGGGGGAACACATCACAAAACACACACACACACAAGATCGAGAAAAGGGGCCTCCTCCTAACACTGATCGACCAAGAGGTCGTTCACTTCCCAATCTAAATCCTCATAAGGGGCAGGATGATGAGCCTACAATGGCGGGATGTTAAGAGGAGGGGCATCCGACCCTCCAGCAATAAAGGCTAAGGAAGAGGGCCCCTCGAGGTCCTCTCCGCCGAGCTCTTGTGGAGTCAAGGTCAACGATTTTGTGAAGATCGCCGACAAGGCCGAGACCTCGTCCATGGAATTAAACATGCATCCCATAGGAGCACCATGCCTATTCTTAGTGGACAAGGCAGGTTGTGTCTGAGGTTCACTGCTAAGTTTGCCGAATGACTCGGGAGCGGTGACGAACTCAGGGGAAGTCGACACTGGTTTTGTCACAAGGACAAAACAAGTTATCACAGGACCACCTTACGAAGAAGGTGGACTCCTCTTATGTCCATCATTGCTAGAAGGACCACCCTTCGCCTTTTTCTTCATTGGAGGAGATGAAATCCCCACAAACGAAGCTAGGGGTGCAGAGGAAGAGGAAGAAAGAACTGCAGTGGATATGACCGAAGTGTTAACCATATCCATGAGCTTCAGGAAGGGCTAGATGTTCGGGATGAGCATCAGCAAAGGCAACTTCGCCCAAGGAGTGATAAACACTTGTACCCATTTAGGGTTAGGCACATTTGTGCTCGCAATGAAAGCCGAGAGCGGATCAAACTAAAGAGAAACATAAGGAAGGGAGGAAGAAGATGTTGCAGGAGGTCCTGAATTAGGAGCGGTTGTTCCTTCCTCCTTATGTTGTGAGGCTGCTTGCTCGGCTAGGAGATCCTTTCACGCGGCACTTGCACTCACATGAAAGGTGGTTTCTATGGCTCTTAGAGTTAGAAGTCAGAGCTTGTGAAGGAATAGGAGGTTCCTACTCAACCATAGGGATGTCCACTACGGTCGTTTCAGGTGGAGGAACAGGTTCCTGTACGAGAGCAAGGGGAGTAGGTTGAGGAGTGACAGGAGGATTCAACTCAAGAGCCTCAGCAGTGGGCCTCTTTCTGCTCACTACCTTGGAAGTAGGAGCAGTAGGAGGCCGCGGATCGAATTCTCTACGAGAACCTTTCTTTCTACTGTATAAATAATACCATGGTCCAGGAAATTCATTAAGGAGATCCATGATCCTAATCTTGGGCCTACGCCAATGAGGGATCATTGGACTCAGTGGGTAGCCACCGGTTCTGCTCATCCAGTACTCTTCCTAGGAAAGGGGAGAGGACGAGGCAGTTCGGGAAAAAGTTGCTTTTTCTTTATCTTTGCGAGAAGGAGAGGGAGTTGTCATAGGCTTCTCCTCTTTATTTGAGGAAGAGGGAGTGGATGATATAGCCTTCTCTTTTCCTTTGCGGGAAGGAGAGGGTGTCGGTGTGGACTTCTCCTTCCCTTTCAGGGACGGAATAGCAATCAACGTGGGATTATTCTTCTCTTCCCGGGAAGAGGAGGCAACCGGTTGCTCTGCCACAGGAAGGGTCAACTCTGGCTCCCCTTTTCCCCCAGTTTTATACTTCACATAGTTCTTGTAAAGTAGGTCTATCCTTGGAGGAAGCAGACCAATCGGGGAGGGCCAAAAGTGATCCAGTGAATATCCACCATGAGATACCGAGGGTTGATATTCGGTGCCATGCACTACATGCATGACACCCTCGTG
>VDFB02070992.1:0-72502 GCA_007258455.2 Sequoia sempervirens
TTTTATGGAGCACTGTCTGATTTTATAAATAAAATTCGCCCCTGTACTGGGCCGTACTGTCTCTAGTTCTTGGAATTCGTGCCATTGAATAAATCTGGCCTTTGCATTCTGTTTCATGTTCCTAATCTAAGTGCCACCATCCTATTAAGCTTTGCATTCAGTATTAGATTGATCTGATTGAGTTTTGAAGGTGATTCGAGTTTTTTCAAGGAATTTCTATGTGCTGGTCTAGGAAGAAAACACAGGCCTGTCAACCAGATTGAAGAAATCTGTATCTTGTCCTTGGACGGGTGTGAAGAAATCTTAAGTCTCTGCGGCATACTTCATAGTGGATGATCAAGAGCGAAACGAGGTTGGATCTTTAATTAATATCTTCATTTCTCAGCTTCTTTTCTCAGCAAAGGAACTTATTAAATGTTATTGTAAACTTCACAATTGCTGGTTGTAATTTGATAGCAAGTTGTCTTCTCTCAATTTGTATGCTGACAATAGTACTGACAGCCTTAGATTCTTGCTTATCAGAGTGTAGAGTTCTTCCTTCAGTATTTGATATTGTATGTGATCTATCTCTGCCCTATGGTCGCTACTATCCTATTCTGGGTTAGAAAGCACATTCTGGGTATCGAGAGTTTTTCTTAGTAATCAGCATTTCCTTCAAAGTTGCTTTCAGTATTTGTATAACTCCGCCCTATGGTAGCTACTTCCCATTCTGGGTGAGCAAGCACATTCTGGGTGTTGAGTAGTTTCATTATTCAGTATTTCATTTCACGCTTTGCTTTCTCAATCAATTCACCATATGCAACGCTTCCTCACTCCGCCTTTGGATTGGGTAGCACATACTTGACGTAGAGTTCCCTTCTGTATCTTGAGTTTACTTCCTTGCACGTTTCGGTTTATCCACCTAACCTTAACGGGTGCACTTGCTTGAATGTTGTAATCTGTTGTTTAAAAAAACGAAAAAATTTGGCTCGGTATATTCCAGTGGTATCAGAGCCACGTATCCTGCCATCCTGTGAAATCGGCCTTCTATGAGTGACAGAGAACAGAGGTATTTGGCAAGAGTATACAAGAGAGGTACAGTTCAGACACAGTTGCATCAAGCCCCAGAAGGTCACACAGCTTCCGAGGTTTTGAGGGCTAATTGGTAGCCTTCGCAAGAAACAGAAATGGGGGATAATGAAAGAAGTTCTGGCAACAGAGGTGACAGTGGGAAGGGTATAGACAATTCAGCCAATTTGGGTCAAGGACTCGATAAGAAGATGGATGCCATGATGGATATGTTTTCTCTCCTGTTGGGGAGATTGGGTCCCAATATTCCACAACACAATACAGGGCATACCGGGGAGCACAGTGCTTCCAATCCACACAATGGTCATGTTGCCCAACCTGCAGTGAGCAACACTCACATTTCTGCGAGACCATTCAAACCCACGTTTTTGACACCAGCAATCCCACAGCCTGATCCTGAAGAAAATGTTTCATCCTTGGAGAGGGTGAGGATAGGCCGAACAGAGTATGACACCCTTCCTGATGAAGTAAAACTTGACATGTCCTTCAATGATTACATGGAGTATAGGAGGAAGGATAGAGGCCAAGGGAGAAACTATGATCAAAGAAGAACCCCAGCACAAGGAGATTGGAATCAAGCTCTCAACAAGGTTACGCTTGCCCATCTTGATGGAAGCGATAATAATTCTGCTCGAGCCTGGTTACAAAAACTAGACAACTATTTGGCACTTAGGCCAATGGCTGAAGAAGAAGCGATTAGATTCGCTACGCTACACCTAGATGGGATGGCGCATGAATGGTGGTACCATGGCCTAGTCACCTTAGGTCATGGGTCTATCACTAGCTACGATGAGTTCACCAATAGACTCATTGAGAGGTTCGAGAAGAAGGATCCAGAAGTGCATTTTAGGGAATTGGCACAGTTGAGACAATATGGCACCGTGGATGCCTACATAGCTGAGTTTCAAAGACTTTCAGTTATGGTCACTGGAATCACAGAGAGAAGATTAGTAATCCTATTCACTGAAGGATTGATGGAGCCAATCAAGGGTTGGATCAAAGCTTTTGATCCACCATCCCTACAAGAAGCAATGAAAAAGGCTAGAAACATGGAGTGGGCTGCTCCCAAAGCAAAGTTCCATTCCAAACCAGCTTTTCACAAAGGAGATAGAGGGAAAAAGTTTCATCAGAAGCCTCACCATAAGGAGTTTAAACCACAGAAACCTCCTGGCTCACGATTGGATCCAGAGACTATCAATGAACTCCGTAGGAAAGGTTTATGTTTCCGTTGTTGGGAAAAATGGTCACAAGATCATGTGTGCCCAAAGGGAGCTAAAATTCATCAAATTGAGTTCTATACAGCTGATGAAAGCAATTCTGATTTTTCTGATCAGCAAGCTGATTTGGAGGACAGCGATGAAGAAAATACACCAGAAGAGTCTGAAGGTGAAAAAGAAAGTGGTGGTACATTGGCTCAGCTTTCGAGCTTCCAAAAGAATGAGTCCTTTAAAGTTCGGGGAATGATCAAAGGGCAACGTATTGTTGCTTTGATTGACACTGGTGCAACACATAACTTCATAGACGAAGTTGTGGTGGCAAAGAAAGGATTGCAAACAGAAGACTTTGAAGGGTTCAGAGTTATGGTTGCGGATGGGTTTCACATCTCATGTACCAAGAGGATTCCGAACATGTCAATGCAGTTGGGCAATTACGAAGTCAAGGATGACTTCTATGTGGTCAGTATTGGAGATACGGATGCTGTCCTTGGCATTCAATGGCTGCGATCTCTTGGAGAGATCTCTCTAAATCTGCAAACTATGGAGCTGAAGTTTCAATCCGATGGGAAGAAGGTGGTGTTGAGAGGAATGTCAAATGGTGGCCCTCGGATTGTATCATTCAAGAGGATGGCGAAGTTGATCCATCATGATCAAGTGGAATGGGCTGCTGAGTGCATGATTCTTCCAGCAAGTCCAGCTGAAACTAAAGTAGAGCATCCTCCTGATATCCAATCTTTACTCACCAAAAAGAGTAAAGTGTTTGCTGATCTACCCCCTGGACCTCCCCCTGATCGAGGTTCAGAGCACATAATAGAGCTCAAGGAAGGAGCTAAACCGGTGATCACAACTCCTTACCGGTATCCGAAGAGGCAAAAGGATGAGATTGAGAAGAATATCCGAGAACTTTTGGAGATGGGTTTCATACGCCCAAGCAAGAGCCCCTTTGCTTCTGCAGTGGTTCTTGTAAAGAAGAAGGATGGTACCATGCGCATGTGCGTGGACTATCGTGCTTTGAACTAAAGCACTATCAAGAATAGATACCCCATTCCCAGAATAGATGAGCTCATTGATGAGCTACATGGGGCTAAGTTCTTCTCAAAGATTGATCTAAGATCGGGTTACCATCAGATAAGGATGAGGGGATCAGATGTGGAAAAGACAGCTTTCAGGTGTCACTATGGCCACTTCGAATTCTTAGTCATGCCTTTTGGTTTGACTAATGCACCGGCCACCTTTCAGTCTTGCATGAACCGTGTGTTTCAGAATCACTTAAGACAGTTTGTATTGATTTTTTTTTATGATATTCTGATTTACAGCAAGACTTGGGGAGATCATCTCAAGCACTTGGAGGAAGTGCTTAGTATTATGGAGTCTGAGAGTCTGTTTGCTAAAGCTTCCAAATGTGAATTTGGAATGGAGGAATTATTATACCTTGGCCACATAATCAGTGCTGAGGGAGTAAAGGTGGATCCGGAGAAGATCAAAGCAGTGGTTGATTGGCCACCACCAGAAAGTTTGACTCAGTTGAAAGGCTTTTTGGGCCTTTGTGGTTTCTATCGGAGGTTTGTTAAGGGGTATTCTCAGAATGCGGCTCCCCTTACTGATCTCACCAAAAAGGGAGCCTTTGTTTGGTCAGAAAAGGCTCAAGTTGTTTTTGACAAATTTAAGAAGATCATGAGCTCGTGCCCAGTTTTGGCTATCCCTGATTTCTCCAAGCCATTCGAGCTGCAGTGTGATGCATCGGGTGAAGGAGTTGGTGCTGTCCTGATGCAAGACAGACACCCTATTGTGTTTGAAAGCCGAAAATTAAGGGGTGTGGAAAGGTCATATTCAATTTATGACAAAGAAATGCTTGCCATTATGCATGCATTAGCCAAGTTCCGACAGTACTTGGTGGGAAACAAATTTGTGGTTAAGACTGACCACAACAGCCTCAAGCATTTTATGCACCAAAAGGATCTAAATGAGAGGCAACAGAAATGGGTGAGTAAGCTGCAAGCTTACGACTTTGACATTGAATATGTCAAAGGGAAAAATAATATTGTGGCTGATGCACTGTCAAGGAGACCTCATCTTAGCTCATTGTGTGAGCTTACTGCAGATTGGAGAGATATGTTGCTTGCTGATTATGCAAAAAATCAGTTTGCAACCAGCATCTTGGAAGGTACTTTCCATGATGAAAAGTACCAGGTGGTTGAGGGATTGATTCAGTATAAGGGAAGAATCTTTCTGGTGGCTGATTCTAAGCTCAAGAAGAAGATTCTTCTGAATTTTCATGACATTCCAGTTGCTGGTCACCAAGGGTTTTTCAAGACCTATAGGCAGATCCGACAAAGGTTTTCTTGGAAAGGTTTGAAGAGGGAGGTTCAACGTTACATTCAGGAATGTCCTGTTTGTCAAGCAAATAAAAATGAGCACACATTGCCAGCCGGTTTGCTGCAACCACTTCCAATTCCCAATCAAAAATGGGAAAGCATTTCAATGGATTTCATCACTGGGTTGCCCAAGGCTCAAGGGAAGGATTGTATCTACGTGGTAGTTGACAGATTAACCAAGTTTGCTCATTTCTTTGCCATTACCAGTACCTTTTCTGCAGCTCAAGTTGCAGATTTGTTTTTTCGAGAAGTGTTTAGGCTTCATGGGTTGCCAAAGAATATTGTAAGTGATAGGGACAGCAAGTTCCTAAGTACTTTTTGGCAGGAAGTTTTCAGAATGAGTGGTACTATGCTCACTCCAAGCACGAGTTATCACCCTCAAACTGATGGGCAAACAGAAGTGGTGAACAAGTGGTTGGAAGGCTACTTGAGAAATTATGTGTCCGAACAGCAGAAAGCTTGGGTTAAGTGGCTGCATATAGGCGAGTATTGCTACAACTCTACTTTCCATATGTCAATCAAAGTGTCTCCTTTCTTGGCACTTTATGGATATGAAGCACCCAGCTTTGCAGATTTGGTGTTTGCTGACAGCAAAGCACCATTAGCCAAGGATTTGTTGCAGCATAGTCAGGACATAATGAGATCCTTGAAGGATAATTTGCAGATTGCACAAAATCAGCAGAAGTTGTATGCTGATCAGAAGCGTGTAGAGCGCTCTTTTGAGGTTGGGGATATGGTCTATCTCCGTTTACAACCTTATAGACAGTCAACTCTCAAGAAGAGTGGAGCTGAGAAGCTCAAACCTCGCTTCTATGGGCCATTTAGGGTCATCAGAAAAGTTGGGGCAGTAGCTTATGAATTAGAGCTACCTCCAGATAGCAAAGTGCATAACGTCTTCCACGTGTCTCGCCTCAAGAAGGCACTTGGACACAATGTAATTGCTTCTTCACAGTTGCCACCGTTGGATGAAGAAGTGATGCTTCTGGTCTCCGTCTCTCTAGGCTTCCATACTTGACTTCGTGAGAGAACGCTCCTTGAGGAATAGAACTATCGAGAATGTTTGGTAAAGTGGGAAGAACCCGGCCATGAGGATGGCAACTTGGGAAAGGATGAGATAATGCAAAGATCTCTGTTTTGCAATTGCTTGAGGACAAGCAATCTGGGAGGGCGGACTGTAATGTCCCATTTTCAAGCCCCATCAGCTATGGACTGCTAGCCTTTCCTTGGAAACCCGGAGGCTAGTCGGAAGCTAAAATTAGGGTTTCCTAATTTTGAGGAGGTCATTGTTCTGAGATGATAGTTTTAATGGCGGATTCCTTCCTGGGTTTTCAGAGGGCTTCGCAGTGGTATGTTCGTCTCAGCATTCAGAGTACTTTTTGGAATTTACTATTTTTAGTAAATTCTATTTTTGGCAGCTTGTCAGATGATGTTCAGCTCGGTTGACTTCCTGTTTCAGTGGTCAGATGTTTGACTCAGTTTTGGCTTCAGTGCATCTCCGGAGGGATAAGCTAAGTTATTTCATTAAAAGGCACATTTAAATATTATATTTTAATGTTGACCTTGGGCCTAGACTTAATAACTTAATGTTGTGTTTAAAAGGTGGGTCCTTGAGGGTGGCGCCCTCATTGAGAAATGATTTAATATTTCCTAAGTCAAAACAAAGGTTTGAGGGGCGCTTATTTCAAAAAAAGATGATATTTAATTAAAATATCAATTCTTAATGCCTTGAAGAGAAAGTACGCCTTCTTGAGGAGATGAAGGATTTGACCTAAAAGAAGATGTTAGGGTTTCGTGAAGTCAAACGAAACTTATAAAAAGAGGGCTTGTGCATCAGTTTTTGGCATCTTGGAAAATACACCGTTATGCTGCCGGATTGATTCTGGATTGCTTCGAGGGATGAAGACCTCCTAGTTGGGCATCTCTTCTCGTTTGTAAGACAACGACTAGTGATGAATTTAGTCTAGTTGTGAATTCATTGTATTCCGTGCATTGTAATCTGCATTAGTATTGTTAGTTTCAGATCTTGCATGTTAGAGGTTTTCTGATTTTAGCACTTTAGCTACAGCAGACCTAGTATTTCATTCATATTTCCAAAAAGACAAAAATATACATTGTGGGTGTTGCATAAATTCATTGGTATAGGCTAGGCGTCCCTTTATGCAAGATTACAGATTTTATGGAGCACTGTCTGATTTTATAAATAAAATTCGCCCCTGTACTGGGCCGTACTGTCTCTAGTTCTTGGAATTCGTGCCATTGAATAAATCTGGCCTTTGCATTCTGTTTCTTGTTCCTAATCTAAGTGCCACCATCCTATTAAGCTTTGCATTCAGTATTAGATTGATCTGATTGAGTTTTGAAGGTGATTCGAGTTTTTCAAGGAATTTCTATGTGCTGGTTTATGAAGAAAACACAGGCCTGTCAACCAGATTGAAGAAATCTGTATCTTGTCCTTGGACGGGTGTGAAGAAATCTTAAGTCTCTGCGGCATACTTCATAGTGGATGATCAAGAGCGAAACGAGGTTGGATCTTTAATTAATATCTTCATTTCTCAGCTTCTTTTCTCAGCAAAGGAACTTATTAAATGTTATTGTAAACTTCACAATTGCTGGTTGTAATTTGATAGCAAGTTGTCTTCTCTCAATTTGTATGCTGACAGTAGTACTGACAGCCTTAGATTCTTGCTTATCGGAGTGTAGAGTTCTTCCTTCAGTATTTGATATTGTATGTGATCTATCTCTGCCCTATGGTCGCTACTATCCTATTCTGGGTTAGAAAGCACATTCTGGGTATCGAGAGTTTTTCTTAGTAATCAGCATTTCCTTCAAAGTTGCTTTCAGTATTTGTATAACTCCGCCCTATGGTAGCTACTTCCCATTCTGGGTGAGCAAGCACATTCTGGGTGTTGAGTAGTTTCATTATTCAGTATTTCATTTCACGCTTTGCTTTCTGTAATCACTCCGTCATATGGTCGCCCCTCACTCCGCCTTGGATTGGGTAGCACATACTTGACGTCGAGTTCCCTTCTGTATCTTGAGTTTACTTTCTTGCACGTTTCGGTTTATCCACCTAACCTTAACGGGTGCATTTGCTTGAATGTTGTAAACTGTTATTTAAAACGAAAAAATTTGGTTCGGTATATTATCATTAATTGATGTTGTTATCATCACTATAATATTGCTAATATGTTATTTGGAATCAAACAACTAATGATGTTTTGATGATATTTTTCCCATCCTAATTATGATATGTGAAAGATTAATTACATCTCTGCACCCGCGACAATATTGAAGACTATTATGATCTATCATTCTATTGAAATGTGAAGGCCACATCATTGGCTGGGAAAACAAGAGGTTCCTACAGATCGAAATGGTAAGTATTAGGTGCGTACTTTCATAGCCCTATATCAACAATGCCTTTATAGAGATGGAAAACAATATCTGTTAAAAGGGTTATAAATGATTGATAAGGGTTTGATGATTGATATATTTATATCATAATGAACTAGTGCATATACATTCATATGATTATTAATATTTTGATGAATTCTTGAATCCTCATAAGCATGTTGCAGCGTAGGTAACTTGTTAATATGGTAATCATTGGATGCAATTGTTTGTTGAGGGATGGACCTAATAGGTTGAGCAGACACTAGAGTCCCTTCACAGTAGACCACCCTCGTTGATGACTGCAGGTCTGCCAATGAGGGCCAAGGGGGTCATATCCACGGGTGTTGGTTGGTTGCTCTTGGGCTGAGAAGGGAGTGCTCTAAGGGCCTCCTATGGAAATCCTTCCTTCAAAACTACTGCACGGACTGTGTTTGGGCATTATGATCTCTTATAAACCATTAAGTGAGGTGGAGTGGATGCCCTCGAAGGAGAGCAGAGACTAGGATCCCTTCAAGGTAGGCCACCCTCCGTAGATGGACTGCGGTCTGTCACTGAGGGCCG
Organism: Sequoia sempervirens; assembly: GCA_007258455.2. Lineage (NCBI taxonomy): Eukaryota > Viridiplantae > Streptophyta > Pinopsida > Cupressales > Cupressaceae > Sequoia > Sequoia sempervirens. Next base: position 8,615 of record VDFB02070992.1, read on the forward strand.
AGGGGGTCATTACAACGGGCGTTTGTTGGCCGCTCTCGGGCTGAGAAGGGTATCACTAAGGGCATCCTTGTGCGTGATCCACTCTGCCCCATTTGGGAATTGGATGATCAAAGAGATGATAACTTGGGTGTTCTAGTATCTATTTAGTTTGCTCAGAAATTTACAAATTGAATGCTTCGTAACATATGTTCATGTGGATGCTTGTACATTACGTGTATTCCTGTGTTTGCTTCATGTTTATGTGTATACTCGATGACCTTGGGAAGGAGGACGGGTCCATGGTGTAGTATGGGATACACCGAATCCACCTTCTCAATTGTCTGACAGCATACTTCATTCAAGTGTATTTGTAATTGATTGTACACCCTATAACTTGTGATTGTATTTAAGTATATACTTGCCGATTGTGTTTATTTGAGTGTATACTTTATGATTCGTGATTGAATTTGTATTTGGGTGTATACTCTATAACTTTGTATTGATATTTGAGTGCATACTCTATGACTTGCATTTGAATTCGAGATGTATTTGTATTCGAGTGTATACCCTCTAACTTTGTACTTGTATGCTTTACGACTTTGAATTCAAGTGTATACTTCATGATGATGTATTCGAGTCTATACTCTATGGCATTGTATTTGTTGTGACTTGTATTCAAGTGTATGCTCTATGACTTACATGCATTCACATGTATGCTTTGTGACTTCATGTACTCCATGTTTTACCTGTCTTATGGTCTTTTGGACATGCTTAGCAACTTACTGATGTACTCTAATACATGACTATTCCATTTTGCATACTTTGCATTGGCGTAACTCATGCCTTGTATGTATTTGTTTGTATTTTTCGAGTGAATCTACAAGCGTTCTCATGTCTATGTTCTTTATGTATGATCATTACGTGCGTTATGCTCCATGTGTATGATTCCTCTATGTATGCTTCCTGTTAGAGTGTATCTATATTGATTCCTACCTTATGAGTATTTATGCATTGGATACCTTGTCTGGGTTTGTGTGCTCTACGTATGTACTTCAAGTGTATTTCTTTTCCTAAGTATAATTATATGGTGTACATGCCTTGTGTGTAATTTATTGTTCAATACTTCACTGTGTGTTTTACTCCATGTAATTATAAGCATATGTTTTATGTGCAATCTGTAATTATGTTTTATACATGTATTTATGGTTGCCCCCTGCGTGTATCTCGTATAACTAATATATATTTAACTACCTTGTGGATAACTTCTGGATGTGTCTTTCATGATTGGTGTGTTTTCAGTGTGTCCACTCCATTCTCATGCATACTTGCAAGCATACCTCATGCTTTATATATTCAAGTGTTTACTTAATGAATACTTCATGCTTTATGTATCCGAGTCTATGTTCCATGTTGATGTATGCTCCATGTATTTATTCATGCTTGTACTCCATGCTTTACTACTCTTGTGTGTTCAAATATATGATTCATATCTGAACGAGTGTGCTTCATGTCTTACATGATTGCTTTATGCCTAATGTACTCTAGCATGATTACCTCGCGTGTATACTTCTGTGATACATGATCTATTCCTTGAGTGTATAATTTTGATTAAACATGTATACTCTATGAGCATGTTTACATGCCTTGAGTGTATTAACGTACCTACTTGTATTTCCTAAATGTATGTATCGTATCTTGCAAGCAATTATGTGTTTGCTATCTATTTGATGTGCCTTCAACATGTTTATTTCATGAAAGCTTTATATATGATTAATGCATGTTTGTCAAGAATCTTCATACATGAGTGCCCTCGTAATGCCTTAATTATGCTACGTAACACAACTTATGTTCTTTTCAAATACTTCGTACATTACTGACTTCATTACTATTGTGATTGTGACTTACAATATCTTAGGTGCATACCTTGTGACTGTTTCATGTATGATAATTTGCTCCATGCATGTTACGTATTCAATATGAGTGATTATATGTGTGTACCTATTGTCTATCCTTGATTGCCACATGTCTGAAATATCTACTCTATGTCTGAAGTGTATTGGGCATGTGTGTTCTATGTGAATGTGTTGAACGTGTATGATTCTTTCCTTGTATAAGTGTTTCACTGAATATGTATGTGTATCTATTGTATACCGTGCACATATGCTCAATGCCTTACAAATGTTTCTGTCGTATGTGTGAAGGTAACTGTGCTTCATACTTGTGTGTATTTATGTTGTATGTTTAATAGCTTGCATAAATTTTATTTCATATGTTCTTAGCATGAGTGTCTACATATAACCTTTTCATATTTTCAACATAATTACTCCATGTGTGCTTATAATCACTTGCGCTTAACAATGATGAAAAAACTTTCTTAGTAGATTGCTTGAGGACAAGCAATCTTGGGCAGGGCGGACTGTCATGTCCCCCGAAATTGTGACACTAAGATATATAGTATCAAGAAGCAAATAAATAAATAAAACGTATATAAGAGTATTGGCAATAATAAATATAATCAAATTATAATTATCCAAAGATAATGGTATAATTACCGAATATAAAATAATAATAATTATTATTATTATCATAATAATAATTTACTCATTATTATCTAAAATCACAATTATCATAATCACAATATAAATATTATAGAATGACCCATATTATAATAATGAAACTAACAAATATGTGAAAATTATAAATATCACTAATATGATTAACTACTCTAAAGAAATATGAGATAATAAATTATAAATCATAAAATATAAACAAACAAATCTAAATTATAATTTATAATATATGAATTAAGGCAAACCGATGGCAGCCTAAATTAAGAAAAGACAATGATTTCCAAACATATATGCTTTGGCTGAAATCGCAACCCTTAAAGCAAGACATCCCTTTTGGGAAGAGGTGCAAAGGGGTTTAAATATCCTTATATGTAGCAATCAGAAGATACGAACTTTTATGGAGTGATTTATATATAAAATATTATACTATATGAAACGTGGTTGGAGTATATCGGTGGGAAGAAGTCAGGAAATATGGAGAGAAGTTACGCTGCAAGGAAAAGGAAAGTCGCATTCTCTCCATCTTTCATCTATTTAAATTGCACTCCCTCAAACGTAATTTGTTATATTATATGCTTGCATACTGGCTACGTATTCTTCGTTTCAAATCTCTCTTTATCATCTGTATTCCTTAATGTATTATTTAGTTGACTGTATCTATCAAGCGCTGGAAAGGGATTAAGGAGAAAATGAAGAGAATAAGGATATATTCTATAATGGGGAGTGTAGCCGCTGGCTGAGTAAAAGAGAGAGGAGTTTGCAGATCGCTATATCTGGTACGTGTTATTTATTATAGGTAAGGATGGTGAGGTATTTCATATAAATAATGTTTACAATGAGATGATAGTATTTGATATATAATGTTTTTTGATTATTAATTATATTAGAATGTGATATTATGTGATGCATAATATTATTTAAGATATTATCCCTAGAATGTAATGTGTGTGATGAGCAATATTATTCATGATAATATCATAGGGATGTAAAAATACTTGGTGTCTAATATTATTGTCACTTGGATGTTAATGATATTTGATATCATAGATAATTAAAATTTATTAAATAAATGATAATAAAGGAATGGACTAAGAATTTAGTAATGGTTGGCGTTAATATATATATATATATATATATATATATATATATATATATATGTATATGATAATTGTAAATATATTGAATACAACATGTTACCTGTGAATTAAATTCATATGCTGATAAATACATTCTTGGTAATTGGTAAGTATATATTTTTACATATATATTAATCTTCATATATATATATTAGTATTCATAGCCACATCATGAAATGATAAGCAAATACAAAATAAACGAATAAAATATATAATAGTATAATATAGTATCTATGACTATCCAATAATGATGCTTGCAGCAATTATTGAGCCTTATAGGTGATAATAAATCTAGTATGATAAATGGTTTTCTCTTTGGAATTTGATAGATGTTTAATAGCTACCCTATGTACTTACGAAATTATATAGAAGGATCATAAGAGTGATACGGAAGGAATAAGTACTCCTTTGACAAGAAGGAAATGTTTATGTCATCTTTGATCTTATTAGTTATTATCACTGAAACTGATTGATCTTTAACGTTTCTAATGTCTCCTTGAGGAACACTTTGAGTGCAAGTTTTAGGTCGAAGTGCTCCCAATAGAAAGGGGTCATTACATTGCTTGTTAGCGAATGCATAAGAGGGTTCGAGGATGAAGTCTCTACATGGGAATTGTTGATTCGGGGAGATTTCCACATTTTCGGCATCAAGATGTTAATGCGACAAGTCTTGGTAGCTGTTGGTAACTTTAATACAGCAGCTAGGAGTGAAGATTTCAGACCTACTATCCAGAAGGCATGGAAGGAAAGTGGACCAGAACTTGGTGGTCCCATACTTGATAATCCCTCCCTTGGGTGGAGTGATGTTTTGGTTCATACTAGTCAATTTTGGGAGTTGAATTTGAAGCCACTCTATGTTTCATACTTCAATGTTGTTGAAGCTTTCATGGTTAAGCTTCAAGGATTCACTGGATGGTACATCAGTTTTAAGATAATGCACATGATTCTCATTAGCACTTGGGAGTGCGTTGAGATTTCTTTTCACTATGTTGGAAATCACTTTCAGTTGGGTATCCATGCTTGGGATCCTCAATATGGGTTGATAGAGCTTATTACTTGTGGAAAGAAGAATTTTTGGAGGGATAAGGATCAAAATTTCAGTATTAATGGTGCTGTTACTTTCTTTACCAGCCCCTTGATGGTTCCATTTGTTGATGAACAAATGGATTGGAGAGAAATTTTGAGTAAGGGTTGGAGAGATGAACAATTGATTGCTCTTGAGAGTGATCCTTGGCTAAGACAAGAGCAGATTTTGAGACTCGTGCTTGCTACTTGGAGGCAGACCAGTCACCGTACATGGGGAGTTACTCTCATTCAAGAGAGTTGGTTCATCACTTCTTGCCAAAAAGGTGGTAGTTTTCATTTGGACATTGCTCTAAATGTTCTCCAGCCACTTGGGAGGTGTCACCTTGCAACTCAATGCTCATCTCACAATCTCACATTTGGGAATTTGTTTGGTGCTGCTGTTTTTCCTTGTGTAGGACGCTTGAATCAGATTGCACTACGCTGATCCCAGCCTTGATCAGCAACAATTATTTGTTCCTTCACACCTTTCCTACTCTCCAAATTCATCTTTTGAAGGTTTGTGATGTAAACTTCGACAGTTTACTCTCAGTGTGGGTTCAGGACAGCAATCTTTCACATGCTTTGGTTCACCATTCTGAGGCTCTTGGAGTGGGAACTGTAAAAGTTTTCAGAAATCTTCGTGGTTGCATCAGAATAATTCAGGGGAGGCATAGTCGATTCATGTGGAGTCATGAGTTTGAGTTTGATGAGCTCTTGCAAAGGATTGCTTTCCTCTTTGCAAGAAGATTTAGAGAGGTCACATTTGCAATTTTGGCTGTGTTAGATACCTTGGGGAGATATGCCGAGGATTACAATTTTGAGTTGAGTAGACTATCTTTTCCAATGCCCGGGTTTGTGATAAACAGTGGCATTGTTGATTTTGAAGATTCAGAGTGTTTTGGGCACTATGGTTTCACTATTGTGATTAGAGTAGTGCAGCATCAGCATGGTGGGTCCTCCTTCAGACACATATGGGACCCTGGGATTGTACTTGGTTTGGTTTGGTGCAGATTGAGTTTTTCTAGAGTTGTGGTGGCATTGCTTGAGGACAAGCAATTTTGGGAAGGGCGGACTGTAATGTCCCCAATTTAGCCCTATGCTCTTCATTTGGATTTAGCCTATTTCTGGAAACTCGTAGGCTAAGCAGAAGCTCGAATCAGGATTTCCAAACTTCTTGGAGGATGTTTTCGTCTTTTTGCGTAGTCTTCTTTTGGAATTGTTGAACTTGGATTGCGGATTCCTTCTGGGTTTTCTGAGAGCTTCGCGTTGGTGGTTTCAGTTCGACATTCTGAGCAATTACATGAATTTACTATTTTTAGTAAATTCTATTTTTAGCAGTTGACTTGTTGACTCCTAATCTGTAAAGCTAACCTCACCACCCTATTCAACCTCTTCCTCACCCTTTCCATCATTTATGGTGAAGGTAGGACATGTTGCTCTCTCAAAAGTGCGAGCTGGAACAATAGGTCTATGGGGTGCGCCATGGATACTGCCCTCATGATCATGCCCTGGATGCTGGCCTCCCTGAAGTGTTAAGTTCTCTACATTTGTGCTGAGTTGCTGGAGAATATTCGCTACCTGTTCTTGACCTGCAACCATACCTCTTAGCGCATCTCTAGCTTCTATATCCTCTTTGTTCATGTGAGAACTTTCTCCTTCCCTATTAGCCATATTATCCAAGTCTATTTCCTCCTCCTGTTCGTCAAATGGAAATGGTGGAAAAGGATTATGATCACCTCTTTGATTTCTAGGGCCCCCACGAGAGTAGAACTTGTCAAAACCCTCCTAGTGTGACTTCATAAATTTTTTCAAACCCCACAAGCTAGCAGGATCAGAGCTCTGATACCACTGTGATGAGCCTTGCTAGCTCACTGCTCAAACCCCTGTCTTTTTCTTAAGTCTATTTGTGTTTTTTAGTTTTTTAGAGAAATTTTGTAGACAACAAAGAAGGGGCGCATCATATAAAAGCCCACAGAATGAAAACTTGAGCAAATTTAATCAAACTGAAATTGTAGAAGGTGTTTATTATCATAAACAATGGATTTAAAACATATAAACATACCCGTAAGCCTCCAGATTTTTTAAATAAGAAATCCGATCAAAATAGTGAAGAACTAACGAAAACTAGAGTAGAAAGTTACAGATTGCAAAGTTTAGTCTGAAACTGAAGCCAAAGAGAAGTATAGGTAGGGCGCCCAAGATCATGAAGAGAGATCCTCAGAAAAGAAGACGTTTCTCCAAGAAAAGCCAAAAAAACCTTATTTGCAACATCTTAGAAGGTGCGCCCAAACAGCCATGAAGTCTGCCATGGTGAAGGAAGAACACCAACCAATAAACCCTCTGTTTCTGATGAAGAACACTACAAAAAATCTGTTGAAGCACTACAGAACTTCTGAAATGAAGCTCTCTAAATCTGCGCCAATTCAGCTGATCTCTCACAGCCTCACAAGTGCTCACACTGAAGAGATTTCGTTCTCCAATGGTGGATTTGTTGCAAACCTGATCATAGGATGAAAGCAAGGGAAAAAACCTCCAAGGCAAAGTTGAAATATTCAAAAAGATGAGTTTCTCATTGCCCAAATCCCTTATATAGCAAAGGAGGTGAAAACCCAAGGAGGCCGTACATTTTAGGGTTTTAGATCATTTAAATTTATGGAAATAAACTTAAATCACTTTCCATAGTCTAGACTTTGATTTTTGGCGCCTCCTTTAAGTGATTAAAAGATATAACTTAAAATATTCACTTTAGACTTTATTTAAGTGATATAAGAATTATAAAGTCAATTTGACTTTATAAAAAGACTTTAAGTTAAAATATAACTTAAATCACTTAAGTAAGCCTATCTCCCTCAATTCTCAACAGAATTCAGTGCCGTCAAAAGCAAAGAAACTCCTGTACTGCCAAGGCCTGCAAAGAGCCTATCCACAATCTCAGAAAATGAAATCGACCGAACTCTCCAGAAGGTACCACTGACCCTCTAACCAAACCAGTTAGCCCACAAGGGTCCAAGAAATAGGCTAACACTCTCCAAACAAGATCACGCTGAAAACGGGGACATTACAGCTATGCCGCCTATTTCCTTTTCATAGTTTCTCTTCTTTCCCACGGTTGTGGAAGAGACTAGCCTGGCTCAGTCTTTGTATTTACCTTCCTTTGCTCCGTCATATGATAGCGCCTTTCCATCATGGTTAGGAGAGCACATACTTGGCGTTGAGCTCTTTCAGTTCAACAATTTATTACTAAGTTCTCTGCCATATGGTAGCTACCTCCTACTCTGGGTCGGAAAGCACATTCTTGGTGTTGAGTATTTCAATTACATGTTGGTTTTGTTTTTGAGCTGACCTTTAACGGGTACTTTGGTGCTGTTGTGATCACCTTCGAAGTTTGAAAAAATTGGGTCAGAATTGGGTCAGTTCTTTACACCTCATTTGCCTTGATATAACGTCTCAGATTTCCATTATTTATGTTATGCTTTTATGATCTTAATTTCAGCTTACATTGAAGTGTGTAGATGTTTGTTGGAAAAGAGTTTATTGAAGCAATTTGGTAGAGAATCAACCTTGTTCATTTCTAGTTTCTCTCGCTCTGTGTATTACTTGAGAAGTTAGAAACGTCTTTAGCTTAAGTTAGTAATAGTTGAAGTCCTTAAAACAGAAAATCTCAGCTGCGGCGTTTGTGTTTAATAAACCTTGTGCTCTAGCTGATCAAAAAGATAGGCAACTTAGTTTTTAGTTTACTTTCTTTCAATACCATCAGCAAGAGGGAGCTTCCCCTCCTAATTTGAAGAGCAGTTTTACTGTGCATAGTTGTCCGTTTCAAATACGCATTCCAGAGGTGCGAATTTAAACGCCAAGATGTTCGATGTAATGTTCATCTCTGTAGCATTCATAAACAGCATATTAGTTTGCATGCCAATTGTTTGACAAAATGTCAATTGGCTGTAGATGCACATTTCTCATGTCGTATTCATATATTTGCATTTGAAAATCCAAAAAGAGAATCGCATTGCATTTAGTTATTTGCTTAGACATCATAGAAGTCCTTTGAAAGCATTTAAATCATATTTGACAACATTTCAAGCAAGCATTATCAGACTGAAACATAGAAACAGCAAGTAAAGAGGTCGTATGCAAAGTGTTTGACAATATTCCTTGAGCCTCTAATCAGCATTTTAAGGTCAAAATTGGCAAGGAATATTATAGAATACAATCAAATCTAATGACAAATGCAGTCACATGTATTTGCAAACTAAACTTTGAACCTTACAATAATCATGTTGATGTCTTGACAGCGAATTGACCACCTAATAGGATAGAAATGCAAATACAAGTAGATTTATTAAATAGAATGGAGAACCTGTTTGTGCGCTCAGATTCAATGAGAAACTTCAATCGGACCTCCTCTAGATGGCGTCTTTAACTACTAAGGAGCTGCGCCAGGGTTGCCAGGAGTAAGGCAGCTCACTTTCAACTTAGCATGAATTTTATCAAGCCTTAAATGTAAAAATCGAATCAATATAACCTGCTGGAATATGCACCTAGGTTGTTAATGATAGAAGTTCTCCTAAATGCTTATAGGAAGTTACACCCAATGTACAAGAAGAGCCACGATTTTATTATGAGGAAGTGATAAAAATTGAATTTATCTCCTTGACTGCAATTCAACCTTCAATCTGCAGAATACGATTCTTCTCAACTGAAAAGGCCCAACAACAAATCTGTGATGTCAAAATCGATTTCTCCTTCTCAAAATATCGAACTCCTTATGCAAACACTTCAATGATCACCAAATATGTTCAATATTGACTATTGGATGTAGCCAATCCAAAAAGGCAATCCTTCGGAAGATCTTTCACAACCTCAGGTATGCAAATCAAAGAGAGACAACGTTCTCAATGACCGGAAGTGTAGAAATGGCAAAAACCATAGGTTTCTTCTCCACAGCGAAACTCTTCAAAAGATCAATATCAAAATCCTAAATGAATGAATAATAGCTTTGGTTGATCCCTTTTTATATTCTCATGAAGAGGTCAATCCTCTAGAAGGTTTTTTTCAATTCATTTAAATATAAAATAAAATGTGCATTTTATAACTTTATAATAAGTCCTCATAAATGGTGCCCAAATCAAAATATCATTAAATGCACTTAAAGTCATTAAATGCCCCCCTTTAGACATAAAGTTATATTATAACTTTACAATATGTTTTTTAATGATTAATTATTATTAAAGTCACCTTTAATAATAATTAAATGATATAACTTGCACATTAATCCTTCTTTCGCCAGACCAACTAAAAAACTGGGATCAACACTGAAATCACCACATGTCCAAGTGCCTTACTATATATAGAAACACTGGACTCCACTGGCTAGATGGCTTACTATAAATAGTAAGTATATGAAACTGAGTTCTGAAATACCAAATGAAGGCCAATCCTAAACCACCCAGAGCTCTAGAAAAGAAAACACTCTGATATCTTCCAAACAAGACCCTCTAACCATCTGCATTAGCCTACGAGGGCCAAATAATAGGCTAGTCCACCAAAACGGTAACGAGCTAAAAAGGGGACATTACAGTCTGCCTTCCATGAAATTGTTTGTCCCCAAGCAATCTCAACTGCCAAAAGAAAACCCTCTGAAAGATCACACCACCTAGATCCCACGGAAAGAACTATGTAATGTCCCTGCTATCACCAACCAACTACTACAACACCGGCATCAAAACAACTGGCAAATCATTATGAACCACGTCCGCCCCAGTATCAAGTGTCTCAGGAGCATGAATCTCAAGGGAAAGCGACTCAGAATGCTGACAAAGTTTGCTTCCCAAAACTGTGCAAGGTAAGATATCATACCAACTGTCCACCACATGCACATCAGAACTGTGCATCTGAAATAGATCGTGTATAGGTGAATCAAAAGTAAAACTGTAGGCACTCCTCATCGTGTACACACTGTGAAACTCCCCAGTGAGCCCTGCGTGGAATCCTGATGCACTAGAAGGATCCCAAATACTACGATTTTCGCCCAACTCTATACTGGTACCTGGAGGAAGATTAGCATCAAGCTCGAAGAGTGGATTGTCATAAACCAATCCAACATCAACCTCAAATAATGGATTATTCACAAACTGCACAACTACTCCCTGCTGATCTGAGTCATCCATCTCCAAACCGCTGGAGCTACGGGTAGGACCAAACTCATGCACTGACTCGCACGCCTCCTCCTATACCTCCTTATCTTTCCTTCCGCTCTTCTCTCTACAAAGAGAGATAGAACGCAAGATCCCATCTGCAATTCCCCTCAACATGTAACCTCTACCATTCATTTTGAACTTCATCTCCATTTTAGGTACATTGAGGGTAAATTCTCCAATGTCTTGGAGACATTTCATGCACAACACTATGTTCATCTCACCCATGTTAACCACATAGAAGTCGGCCTGTAACTCATAGTCATTCAATAACAGAGTGAGATTACATATCCGCCTGGTGCAAGTGAGGGTATATCCATCGGCAACTCTAACTCTGAATCCAGCAAAGTCCTCTTCCTGGAGTCTACAGCTAGCCACAAACCCCTCATCGATAAAATTATGCGTTGCTCTAGTGTCAAGAATAGCAATGCAACGCTGTCCATTAACCGTTTCCCTGATTCTGAATGAAGTCCCTTCCTGTATATTAGCAAATAAGGCCAAAGAAGACAAATTTGCATCAGGTTCAAACTCTGAAGAGGCTTTTCCGACTTCATCATCCTCTGGAGCCGCTCGCTGATCTGAATTTTCAGAAATGAAATCCTCATAATATGCCCACATTATACGATTGGCCTTGCCTTTAAGCCTCAAAGGACAGTCATGCTCTCTGCTGTAAGGTTCCTTGCACCAATAACACAATTGCTTCTTCCTTAATTCCTCCCGTGACTCCTCATCCACCTTAGTTGCTGATTTATTTTTCTTATCAGTCGATTGTTGAGGACTCTCATTGCTGGAAGAAGTAATATTTTTAGGAGTAGACTGCTTTTTGGGGGCAGCCAGCTCCATACTCCTCACCTTCTTCATCCCCTCCTACAATGAAGGGGGATCAAAAGCCTTGATCCATCCTTTCAATGGTTTAGATAAGCCTTCAGTAAATAGAATGACCAACCTTCTTTCAAATATGCTAAAGACCATAATTGAAAGCCTCTAAAATTCACTAATATACACCTTCAAACTCTCCACCTACTGGAGTTAAGCAAGCTCTCTGAAATATAATTCTAGGTCTTTCCTGTCAAAGCGCTCAATCAACCTGTCAGTGAATTCCTAGCAAGTGGTGATGAGGTGATGCTGCAAGGTGACCATCCCATGGTGCCACCAATCATGAGCTAACCCATCCAGGTGCAAAGTTGCAAACTTGATTGCATCCTCCTCCGCCGTAGGCCGAAGAGTCAAGAAGGTATCCAACTTGTGAATCCAAGCTCGTGTTGTGACCTTCTCACTACCATCAAATGTTGGAAGTGTGAGCTTGCTTGTGGCATGTTTTAGGTCCCTATTTTGGTTCCTTGGTCTCCTGTCTTGTCTTGTCTGTTGTGCTCCCTCCTTTGACTCATGTATCGATCAAAGGACAAATACTCCTTTACTTGTGGTGTTGGCAAATCCCATTCATCGTGCATTGTCATGACATTATTTGTGAATGATGCATCTTCATCTTCTTCAGCATTCTCTTATTTTGGTTCATTCCTCAAAAAAGTAGGACATGAAGGTCTATCAGTGGTACGAGTAGGTCCTCTTTGTGCCCTAGGAGTCCCAGCCACACTTCCATTGTCTCCCTACTTGTGATTTTGTCTTCTAGAAGTATTCATTTGTTGTATAGTTGTTGTAAGTTGTGCAAAACATTAGCTACATGATGCTGCCCTACTGTAAGACCTCTCATGATTTCTCTTGCTTCTCTTTCTTCATTTCTTGGTGGACTACCACCTCTTCTATCACCCATTATATCATGTGTATCCGCAATTTGATTTTCCTATTGTTCAACCCTTTTGCGAGTATAATACCTGTGTGGACCAATCTCTGGTGGTTGCATAAGATACCTTAACCCTCCAGGCTGGTAGGATCAAAGCTCTAATACCACTGTAAGAACCCTTGTTCTCCCCAACTAAAATTTCACGATCGTTTTCTGAATTTGTGTTTTGGTTTGTTTGTGTTTTCCAATTGCATATAATGATTTGCACAAACTAAAGTGAGTCAATATGAAAGTATGCAAGGACTGTAACTGAATGGGAATGCGATGCAATGGATTTTAATGACTTCCGAAATATCAATGATGACTAAAAATATAATGCAAATGCATAATAAGCATCTTTGTCATTTTAACAAACAGTTTGTATGCAAAATAGATGTCCTTCAATCTGGTTGTAACTTCTAATATATGTAATGATGACTGTAAGTGCATTTAATGGATGGTTGTAGCAATAGACGTTATGTCAAACAGCTGACAAGCATGTTGGCAACACAAGGGCAGACAACTGAGAGGGGGGTGGGGGTGAATCAGTTGTCACCGAATTTCAAACTTATTAAACTTATTACTCCTTATTCTCAGATCTGATCAATATCAATGAAAGCATGAATCAACAACACATCAGAAACACACATAACACCAAGATTTTTACGTGGAAACCTTGTTAGGGGAAAAACCATGGTGGAGGTCAATCCACAAGATTATACCATGTTAAAAGTATAAGAAGAACAAATGGGGAATCCACATGCATTCAAGCACACTGCCTAGAGCTCACTACTCAATTACAAAGGAAGACACACTGTCTTACAAAAAGATTCAGATTACAACCATCCGGATTTTGAACTAAGAAAATAGCATCTGCTAATGCCGGATTACAGTTTCAGTTAAGCACATGAACACTTCTTCACTCTTCTCCACTTTCCTTCACACTCTTTCTCCGCCTTTGAATGATTTGAACAATATTCGCACACACACACAAAAGCACACCCTTGCACACTTCAATTTGAATAAACAATCGCTCTTATATATCCACAACATGAAATTACATTCGCTACAAGTCGGCCACAAAGAAATAATAAAATGAATACAAATTGTTGGCCCAAAACAATAGATAATTTTCAATGCAAATCAACCAAGGTCAGCCACAACATAGTGAAGACCCAAATCAACATTTCCAACACAAAAACACTTCAATTAATTTCTCCTCGAAGATCCACAACACGCTTCAACACCCTGTCGGCCAAGAACAAGAAAAACATGAACAAGCAAGAGAAAATCGCCATCCACGAGCACAACAATCAATGCGGACATGCAACAAAGATAGAGCACAATCTAGAAACATCCACAGACATTATGAAACATTAGAGAAGCATCTGCAGCAACTGAACTAATTGGAATCACATAATCTTCAATTAGAAACACCAACTGAAGTAACAAAAAAACTGTCAGAATGCAAATCTTCATAACTCAATCAAATCTTCACACAAATCTCTGAAACTCAACATGGATAAACTAGATACACTCAGCAACAAACCCTTTAGTCCACAACCTCTTATCAACAACGTACGGAACTCACCGACAGACAGAAAATCACTTCACCACTGACAACCTGCAACTCATTTATTACAATTTTCTCAATATCCTCAACATATACAGCTTCAAATGCACTAATGCTAATAGTGTTGATATCAATGACAACCACATATCAGCAACACAGCCACACCCAATAAAGCAACCTCCACAATACTTGAATAGCAATACAAAACTGATTACAAACTTAGATGTTTGGAATACAATCAAATCTAGTGACAAATGCAGTCGTGTGTATTCGCAAACTGAACTTTGAACCTTACAATAATGATGTTGCTATCTTGACAACGAATTGATCACCTAATAGGATAGAAATGCAAATACAAGTAGATTTATTAAATAGAATGGAGAACCTGTTTGTGTGCTCAAATTCAATGAGAAACTTCAATCAGACCTGCTCCAGATGGCGTCTTTAATTGTTGAGGAGCTACGCCAGGGTTGCTAGGAGTAAGGCGGCTCACTTTCAACTTAGCATGAATTTTATCAAGCCTTCAATGTAAAAATCGAATCAATATAACCTGCTAGAATTTGTGCCTAGGTTGTTAATGATAGAAGTTCTCCTAAATGCTTATAGGAAGTTGTGCCCAATGTACAAGAAGAGCCATGATTTTATGACGAGGAAGTGATAAAAATTGAATTTATCTCCTTGACTGCAATTCGACCTTCAATCTGTAGAATATGATTCTTCTCAACTGAAAAGGCCCAACAACAAATCTATGATGTCAAAATCGATTTCTCCTTCTCAAACTATAGAACTCCTTATGCAAACTTCAATGATCACCAAATATGCTCAATATTGACTACTAGATGCAACCAATCCAAAAAGGCAATCCTTCGGAAGATCTTTCATAACCTCAGGTATGCAAATCAAAGAGAGACAACTTTCTCAATGTAAATGTAAACAAATCTAATGGCAAGGATGAGAGATTTAAGGGTTCTATAAATTCTTAGTTTCAGAAATCTACAAAAGCTAAGACATAGATTTTCGATTTCCAGGAAAACACAGAATTTCGACCTCCAGATGTATTAAATTTTAATGTCCTGAATGCAGAACATTATCTGATTTCTATATTTGCATATCAGGGAAGGTTTCGCCATATGTATGTGAGGAACCCTGCCTCTAAGAGTCACGCCTCATGAGAGGATGTGTCTCCACGAGTGGAGACACGTCCACTCATGGGACGCGTTCTTTAGAGCGCGGGTTAGCACTTAGTTTAAAAACCGTTAGTATAACATCTTTATACTAAACAGCGAATGGTAATAAAGTTCGATCAGAATATAACATTAAACATTAAACATGATTCGAATTTTATTACTCGCATGATATGATTTCCAGAATAGCGATAAGCTTCAATCGGGTATGAAAGATGATGGTGCTTGCAGCAATCATCTTCCAGATTTGACCGATGCTATCATACTTTAACACTCCCTCTTAGCTAGGGAAGATATATCAAACCAGATAACTAGAGATATCACCTAAACACGTGATATCTAAGACATAATATGATTTCTCAATATTGTCAAGTCACATGACATTCTTCATATCATATCTTATTATGGTATGTGCACTGACATCAAGTCACATGTTGTCTACCATAATTCATGGCATATCCATGGATATAAATATCCACCATGATTATCTCTTAATGATCATAATGATCTACAAATGATATCAAGTCCCATGATATCAATAAGAGACACTATCATGACATGTCCATAATATCAAGTCACATGATATCTACCATGATAGTTTGATCATTGTAGAGTTGTCACTTTACAATGTCAATTACAAGTGTACATTATTAGAAAGATCGTCACCTTTCAATAATGCATACAAGAAAAGTAGGCCCATAAAGTCATGGAGTCACACACATGACAAAAGAGTTTACACATTAAACATCTTTATATATATTAGTACAATTTATAAACAATTTGTATTTCTAACATAAATAACAAATTACATTTCAACCATACCAAGTTTCTTCCTGAAGTGCTCCAACTTGATTCGGGAGAGAGGCTTGGTGAGAATGTCAGCAGTTTGATCATTTGTACTAATATACTCCAACTGAATTACTTTCTTTTCCACCATATCTCTTACATAATGATAGGGGATCTCAATGTGCTTCAATCTATCATGAAAGACAGGATTTATAGAGAGTTTGATGCAACTTTGATTGTCACAATGTATAATTGTTGGATCCAAGGGCTCACCAAAGAGTCCCACAAGCAATTTACGAAGCCAAACTGCTTCTCTTGCTCCCATTGAGGCTGCAATGTATTCAGCTTCTGTTGAGCTCTGTGCAACTAAAGATTGTTTTCTGCAAATCCAAGAGATCATAGCCGATCCTAAACTGAAGCAACATCCTGATGTGCTTTTTCGATCGGTTACACTTCCAGCCCAATCTGAATCAGAGTACCCATGAAGATCTAATTGAACATTTTTGTAAAGAAGACCATATCCAATAGTGCCTTGAAGATATCTCAAAATATGTTTCACAGCCATTAAGTAAATTTCCTTTGGCTCACACATGAACTGGCTGAGAACATTCACTGCATAGCAAATATTAGGTCTAGTGTTAACCAAATACATCAAGGATCCAATCATTTGTCTGTAAAGAGTTGGATCTGCACACTTGGATTCTACTGCTGCTTCTTTTAATTTGTGAAGGTTGGTTTCCATAGGTGTAGACATCGGTCTACAATCCAACATTCCAAATCTTTTCAGAATGTCTATAGTATACTTCCCTTGATTTAGTATAATGCCTTCTGATTTCTGCCATACTTCTAAACCTAGGAAGTAGTGTAGGATACCCAAGTCTTTCATGTCAAATTCAGAGATTAGATCCTGCTTTCCTTGAGCAATGAGGTGATCCTCTCCTGTTATTAGCAGATCATCAACATATAAAATAATTATAAGCATATCACCTTTGATTACCTTGAAGTAGAGATTGGAGTCGGCCTCATTCTTGGAAAATCCTAATCCCAAGAGATAGCTGTCAATTCTTTCATACCAGACCCTGGGAGCCTGTTTAAGTCCATAAAGAGCTTTCTTCAGTCTGCATACATGTGAGTCAGGTTTATATATCACAAAACCTTCAGGCTGTTCCAGATAGACTTCCTCTTCAATGGTTCCATTCAGAAAGGCAGTTTTCACATCCATTTGATGGATCTTCCAACCTTTAGCTGCTGCAATGGCTATCACTGCTCTCACTGATGTGTAACGGGCAACAGGTGCAAATGTTTCTACATAATCAATGCCTTCCTTTTGAGAAAAACCTCTTGCCACAAAACGTTCTTTATATTTTTCTATACTGCCATCAGCGGCATGCTTTATTTTAAAGAGCCACTTGGAAGAGACAACAGATTTCCCTTTTGGTCTAGGCACTACATCCCATACATCATTATTTAGAATGGACTGATATTCCTCCGTCATTGCATCTTTCCATGCTTGATGTTGAAGGGCTTCTGAAACACTGTCAGGTTCTGAGTTTAAGATGTTGTTTATTAGAGCAACATAGCCAGAGAAACGTTTGGGTCTTTTACTCTCCCTGAACGTTCCTTTGGGTGCTGCATGAACCTCAGCTTCTTTGAGCATCTTCCTGGCCCAAAGTGGTCTCTTATTATCATTTGGATTCTCACTTGATGGAAGTTCGAGTGACATTTCCTCAGAATGCTCCCTCTGAATTTCAGAATCAGGTTCCACCTCAGGTACTCTAGGAGAAAGGGTTTCTAACTCAGAGGAGCTTCTTGCCCTTTTGAATGCAATGTCTTCTTCAAAGATGACATCTCGACTCAACTCAATTTGATTCTGCCCGGGAATGTAAATCCTGTACGCTTTGGAATTTTCACTATAACCCATAAACACCCCCTTCTTTCCGGAAGGTTCTAGTTTGGATCTCTTCTCTTTAGGTACATGAATATAGACAGGACAGCCAAAGATCCTAAAATGACTGATGTCAGGTTTCACACCGGTAAAGGCTTCTTCAGGAGTTTTGTTATCAAGATGTGAATGAGGACATCTATTTTGAATATAGACAGCAGTCCTAGATGCTTCTGCCCAAAAAGAAGTATCAATGTTTTGGTCAAGTAGCATTGCTTTAGCAGCTTCTACAATGGTTCTGTTTTTCCTTTCAGCAACCCCATTTTGCTGGGGATTGTAGGCAACTGTGAACTCCCTCTTAATTCCAGCTTCTAGGCAAAATTCCTTAAAAATCTCAGAGGTGTATTCTTTCCCATTGTCTGTTCTTAAGATTTTTATTTTCTTTCCGGAGAAATTTTCAGAGAGGGCTTTGAACTCTTTGAACCTTTTGAGGATTTCTAATGATTCTTTACACTTAAGGAAATAGATCCAGGTTTTCCTAGAGAAGTCATCTACAAATATGACATAGTAAAGAAATCCTGCTTTAGAGGGTACAGACATGGGTCCACATAAGTCTGAGTGAACCAATTCTAACACATTAAGAGTTTTGCTCAAACTAGAGGGAAAGGATCCCTTTGAATTCTTCCCTAAGGCACAACCTTTGCAAGTTCCTTCATGAGATGGTTTTAACTTAGGTAAGCCTGTTACAAGTTTTTCCACAGAAGGTAGGGCACGGAAATGAAGGTGACCTAATCTTCTATGCCAAATCTCATTTGAATCAAAGGTGTCAAGGGTAAGGGCTTGATTAACTTCAGTGCATAGTTTATAAAGGTACCCTTGTCTTACACCTATGGTGAGGGCTTTCTTGATAGATGAGTTTTTAGGCCAGGCAAGAACTTTTCCATCTATAAAGGTAACTCTATAACCATTGTCTTCAAGGGCAGAGATGGATATAAGATTCCTCTTTATTCCAGGTACAAACAAGACTTCAGAGAGTTGAAGAGAAAGCCCAGATTTCAACTTGATAGAACAAGTTCCAACCCCTCTTACAGGGTGTGCTGAATCATCCCCGATGGTTACTTCTTCATCAAACCTTTCGGTCAAAGTATCTAAGTGTTCTCTGAATCCTGTGATATGTCTAGAAGCACCACTGTCAATCACCCAGTTGAGAGTGAGTTCGGATACTTGACTAGAAAGGGCTGAATGGAACACAAAGTTTTCAGGTTCATGATCTGAATTTGACTTTCCTACTTTAGCAAAGGAAGTTTGTTGTTTAGTCCTATCAGGGCACTTCAATGCATAGTGACCATATTGATCACATCTAAAGCATTGTACTTGAGAAATATCTTTCTTCTTATGAGGACCCTTTCCATTGGAATTTCTCTTTCTTTTGGAAGACCCTTTCTTGAAGGATTTTTTCTTACTCTGTTTATTAGATGTTGAGTTGAGTGCAAGAATGTCTTCATCTATTTCTTTTGTTTATTCTCTTTAGAGGAGAGTCTGGATTCTTCTTGAAGACAGTCAGATCTTAGCCTATCAAACTTAGGGAGTTTAGATCTTGCACTTATACCTTGAACAAAAGACTCCCAAGAGTTTGGAAGACCTCCTAGAGCAATTAGAGCTAACTCTTTGCTGTCAATCTGATATCCAATGGTGGATAATTGATCTCTCAGTTCAGTAATCCTCATGAAGTATGCATTAATGGACTCTCCTTTGTTTATCTGAACATTGTTGATTTGCCTTTTCAAAGCAAGAGTCCTACAGGTGTTGTTGATCTCATAGGTACTCTCAAGAGATTTGAACATGAGGTAGGCAGATTCATGTTTAGCTAGGATAGGCACTATGTGATCCCTAACTGCATCTACAAGTATTTTCATGGCCTTTTCATTGTTTTCTACCCATTGAGTTCTCTCAGGTTCAGACTGAGGTTGCTCCAAATTTTCTCTTACAAGAGAGTCTACCTTATGTTCCTTAAGGATCATCATGATTCTAAATTTCCATGATGTGAAATTTTCTGCTCCTGCAAGGCGATCTTCAAATCTGATCACACTTGACATTATGAAGAATGTGAGTAAAATTCGATTTTTAGAAAAATACGAATTTCTTAGAGCAACCTGGTATTTAGATTTGTTTGGGATTCGCACAACCTTGCTCTGATACCATGTAAATGTAAACAAGTCTAATGGCAAGGATGAGAGATTTAAGGGTTCTATAAATTCTTAGTTTCAGAAATCTACAAAAGCTAAGACACAAATTTTCGATTTCTAGGAAAACACAGAATTTCGACCTCCAAATGTATTAAATTTTAATGTCCTGAATGCAGAACATTATCTGATTTCTATATTTGCATATCAGGGAAGGTTTCGCCATATGTATGTGAGGAACCCTGCCTCTAAGAGTCACGCCTCATGAGAGGATGTGTCTCCACGAGTGGAGACACGTCCACTCATGGGACGCGTTCTTTAGAGCGCGGGTTAGCACTTAGTTTAAAAACCGTTAGTCTAACATCTTTATACTAAACAGCGAATGGTAATAAAGTTCGATCAGAATATAACATTAAACATTAAACATGATTCGAATTTTATTACTCGTATGATATGATTTCCAGAATAGCGATAAGCTTCAATCGGGTATGAAAGATGATGGTGCTTGCAGCAATCATCTTCCAGATCTGACCGATGCTATCATACTTTAACACTCAATGACCGGAAGTGCAAAAATGGCAGAAACCCTAGGTTTCTTCTTCTCCACAGCGGAACTCTTCAAAAGATCAATATCAAAATCCTGAATGAATGAATAATAGCTTTGATTGATCCCTTTTTATATTCTCTCATGAAGAGGTCGATCCTCTAGAAGGTTCTTTTCAATTCATTTAAATATAAAATTAAATGTGTATTTTATTACTTTATAATAATTCCTCATAAATGGTGCCCAAATCAAAATATCATTAAATGCACTTTAAGTCATTAAATGGCCCCCTTTAGACAAAAAAGTTGTATTATAACTTTATAATATGCTTTTTAATGATTAATTATTACTAAAGTCACCGTTAATAATAATTAATGATATAACTTGCACATTAATCCTTTTTTCGCCAAGCCAACTAAAAACTTGGATCAACACTGAAATCACCACATGACTAGGTGCCTTAGGACTCCACTGGGTAGATGACTTACTATAAATAGTAAGTATGTGAAACTGAGTCTTGAAACACCAAACGAAGGCCAATCCTGAATCACCTAGAGTTCTGGAGAAGAAAACACTCTAATACATGCCAAACAAGACCCTCTAACCATATGCATTAGCCTACGAGGGCCAAATAATAGGCTAGTCCACCAAAACGGTAACGAGCTAAAAAGGGGACATTACAAATACTAAGTTGTTTCTGATTCTAGAATGTATTGAGAAACCGAACTATGTTGTTAATTTTGATCTTATGCACTGAGTTTCTACTCCAGTTTTTATTTTTTGTATGATTTAAGGGATAGTCATCTTACATGTACTTGGTGAACAAAGCGATAATTCAAAGAAGGGTAAGTAGATGGCTCCTTTTATTACAAGAATTTACATTCACTATTATTGTTTGAACAGGGAAAAGCCATGTCATTGTTGACCAATTGTCTAGGATCAAGTCAGAGGAACCACAAAAGGGAGTAAATGAAGATTTCTCAGAAGCCCACTTATTTCAAATTGCAGCACTACCCCCATGGTACAAAAGCATCAGAGAATACCTTTCTACTTCTACATTTATGCCACCTAGAGAGCCAAGAAAACTAGTATTGAAGAGTAAAACATTCCAGCTCATCAACGAACTGGTATATAAAATGGGGTCAAACTAGGTACTATAGCGATGTGTCATGGAGGAGAAAATTCTAGGAGTACTTAAAGAAGCACACGAAGGGTTGGCTAGAGGACACATGGGGCCAAATGCTATAGCTCATAAAATATTGTTGGTGGGACTATGGTGGCCCACATTGCACATCGACACCCGAGAATGGGTGCTAGGATGCGATACTTGTCAGAGAGTTGGCAAAATGCTAAAAAGAGATTACATGTTCCCATCTCAACCCCAAGAACTCTTCGAGAGGTGGGGACTTGACTTCATCGGCCAACTTATAGTCAGCCAACTACACCGGTGCAGATACATAGACGTTGCCACGGAGTAGCTAACAAAATGGGCGGAGGCTCGAGCATTACCAAACAACACTGTAGTCAATATAGCAAGATTCATAAATATATTTTTTAAACATTAACTTTTTTTTATATATACTTTTTTAATTAAAAATGTACAGTTTTTTGGGGGCTATTTTTTAAACTATAAAAATAAAACATGCCAATAATCTTTTTTGCAAATAAAACAAACTGCTATATGCATTGGAGGAGTTTTTTTCAGCTTCTAAATTTGGTGAGCCTCTATTTATGGAGGTGTTTTTGACAAATTTGGCAGTCTTTTTTTGCCCTACTCAGCCCCTCTCTGTTGGGCTTTTCATTTTTGCACCCTATCTTCCAGACGCCATCTCGATTATACGGTGGTCTTTTCCAGTGCAATTTTTTTTAAAACGGGGTAGAATTTCGTGCTCTTCGTAGTGGTGCAAGTGGTTTGTAGTTTGGATTTCTGGTTTTTCTAGAATTATGTTTTCTCAGTGTTGTTGTTGTGCAATTCTCGTTTTGGAAACTTCAACGAGCCATATCTTTTGCACCCAGACTCCTTTTTGGGTGCCGTTTTTTTTTTTAAGTGCATGTTTTTTTCTGTACTTCATCATGGTGCTATCAGTTTCCTCTTTTTCTGTAAAGAATTGTATTTTCAACATGTAGTCGTTTTTTGGACATTATGGGCTCCCATTGTTTGCATTTTTCATTATGTAAACGCACTGAAATAAAGTGTCACTATATTTCACATGATTATTGGGATCTTGCACATCATCTTTGTGCCTTATTGTACTCGCACTATGATATAAAGTGCCATGGAGGGGTTGATGTTTGCGTTTGTTTGCCAGCATACCTTTGTCAAGTGAGTGTCCCTTCCACGACAGTAGCCTCATGTGTGTGTCTTTTGTTTGGACACCCTTTATATGTGTTGGTACTTTCATGTTTGCACGTTCAGATGTTCTTAATTCTCCTTCATGCACTTCTTTCTGGCATTCAGTTTCAATGTACCTGTCATGGCTCTCCCTTGTCAACATTATGGGGGGGTTTCTACTATTGGTGTTAATGCTTCCTTGGGTTCGTGTCAGAGTGAGCTATGTATATAGTATTTGTTCCTATGTACTTTCGGATGCAACATACATCACTGGTTGGTTACATGCATTTCAATGAGATGGATCACTTACCATATGGACAACTCTTGCATTCCTGTTTTTCGAAGGCAACCTTCCATTTTCACTTGATTAGTTCTTCAGACTTTGGTACTTGTGCCATTTGTATCTTCGACTTCCAAATGTTTTCCCTTGTTTGCCATCAGATTCGAGTAGTGTCGTTGGGGGCACTCATGTAGATTCTTGTCTTCTTGATCTTGATCATCTATTTCAACGGAAATTCTTCTTTCAGCACTATAGCAGTCATTCTTCAACAGCGTTTGCAGCTTCTTCATGCTTCAATGGTGTTCTACATGTTCCTATCTTTTGGGACTTTTCTTGGTTGGAGGGTTCATCCTTCACTCTTGTTTGGAGGCTTCTTTAGTCCTTCACTTGTATTTCTCTCTTTTGGAGAGGAGTTTTCTCCCAAAAGGTTTTTCTCTTTTTTCTCCGGTTTTGAGAGATCTTTTGTTTGTACATGGGTACCTCACGAGGCCTTGTTTTCCAGGACCCATCATGCATTCATCTTTAGAGGTTTGAGCTTCTCCCTAAGTTTCACTTAAGGGGGGGTGTTAGAGTAAAAGGTATTTCCTAATTAATTATTTATTTAATTATTAGGTTCCTTTTCCTCTAATTACTTAAGCTTACTTAGGTCATTTTTTCTTTATGTCTCATGTCATGATCTTGTTTTATCCTCTCCTAGGGTTTCTAGGTTAATTATCCTTTTAAAAGGATTCGCTATTGTATTATCATAAGAAGATGCACATTAATATGATTCATGGTTTTTTGGATCAATAACTCTTAGCCTCCATAGCTTTGCTATTCTCTCTTCCTATGACATGTGTTTGATTGCAAGTGATCTTTGGGAGCTGTTGAGTTGGTTTTTACCAACTTTAATTACTTAAGCTTACTTAGGTCGTGTTTTTTCTATGTGTCATAAGATGAGGACAAATGTCATGATCTTGTTTTATCCTCACCTAGGGTTTCTAGGTTAATTATCTTTTTATAAGGATTCTCTATTGTATTTTCATAAGATGCACATTAATATGATTCATGCTTTTTTGGATCAATAGCTCTCGGCCTCCATAGATTTGCTATTCTCTCTTTCTGTGACAGGTGTTTGATTGCAGGTGATCCTTGGAGCTATGAAGTTGATTTTTCCAACAAGCGGGTGGTCACAAGGTACGGCATCGCAATACAGATCACCAATGATAGGGGAGGACACTTCATCAACCGCATCATTCACCTAATGGTGATGGAGTTCTGGATTTTTCATAACTTATCAAGCTTGTACTACCCGAAAGCAAATGGATAGGCAGAATCCACAAATAAAGTACTTGTCTCTATCATTCATAAGTCATGTGACATCGAAGTTGACTGGGAGGAGAAGTTGCCAATCGTACTATGGACATATTGAACAAGGTATAAGGTGAGTACAGGACACACACCATTCTGATTGATGTACGATCAGGAAGTTGTAGTCCCTGTCGAGTATATGGTGTCGAGTCTGAGGATTACCGTCGAGAATCGACTAGGTGACACAAAGAGCTTAAAGGAATGACTATTCCAATTAAACAAATTGGCCGAACGAAGAGTACTTGCCCAACGGGCAACGAAGGTAATGCAAAAAAAAAGAGGAAATACTAGCATGACAAACACCTCCAATGAGCAAACTTCCAACCAGGATAGTTTTGAAATATAACTACCGTAACAAATTAAAACCTAGTAAGTTCAAAGTGAGATGACTCGATCCCTTTAAAATTAAAGAAATCTCAAAAAATGGGGCTATCAAACAAGAGACTCTAGATGGCAATATACTAAAAGATTGTATCAACGGATCAAAATTAAAGCCATATAAGGTGACTCGATCCCTTTAAAATTCGAGAAATCTCAAAAAAAGGGGCTATCAAACAAGAGACTCTAGATGGCAATATACTAAAAGATTGTATCAACAGATCAAAATTAAAGCCATATAAGGAGAGCTCTATCGCAACCAACATGGTGGACTGGATGGCAGACAGGAAACCTACCATGTAAGTACCAGAAAGACCTGAAACACCCGAAGGCATAATAGTAAAACCTATTATGCAAGAGCTTGAAGGTGTAACAGTACCTAGAATTCATTGGCATTTAACAAATGCACTCTTTGGGCCACCTGCAAAATGGATTAAGCTACAAGGCGGATGGCACTTGAAAGCACCATATTCAAGACCAAGAAGATGATACATCACCTACGAGCTAGATGAAGAATAGAAGGAGAGGAAGACTATCGAAGAATGGCATACAAAAGACCATAACAAAAAGCCACCTTCATTACCAACCTCTAACAGGCTATGGCACGCAGTACATAATCCAGTGGCAACGCAGACAATTGAGGGGGATGAAGTGAAATGGTACTAGCAAAGAGGAGACAAGTACATTGACGGTAGTCAAAACTATAAAGCTATGGAAAATCTACCATTATTACAAAAAATATTGATCTCGAATATGTAGGAACATGTTGTGAATGACTGTTATAAAAGGTCATGGTTATTTCAAAAACAACATCCAACTTTAGAAATAATAAACCTAGGAACAAACTATGAAATGTGAATTACAGAAAACTGGAATTAATTGGTATACTCGAAAATGAAATTAAAAGAAAATATTGAGCAAAGAGGACAGAAAATACAAAGTGGAAATGAAGAAGGAAAAACATAAAAAGCCAAAAATTAAAGTGTGAGAACTGGAAAAAAATTAAATTAAAATGGAAAGTATCCAAGGCGAAAAATATTAAAATATTAAAGTCAAGAAATAAGTGTTAAAATTGAGGAAATTGCCAGATTATAAAGAATGGACGACGGTAATAATTAACCTCATAAATTCCATATGACCTCTTGGAGAGAAACACAGAAGAAAAAAAGCAATCTTTCTTATTCATATTGTACAGCCTTCAAAAATCATTGTACAAAGGCAAAAGAAATTATACGAAGGCATTAACGTATGGCGGTTTCATTCTACAAGAGAGGGCATCACCGTACAATGCCCTTGGAATCGGACCATACGGCAGAGGAAAACCTTTAGAAGATTAAAGTACGGTGACCTAAGGAGCAAATCGTACAACAAAGGGTTTACTGTACTCAAAACAAGGTCATCATACAGTAGAACAAAAGATGCAAAGCAGTCATACAACAAGTGAAGGTATGGTGCCAATGCTTGGTCATATAGTGAGCGTGGTGCCAATGTTTAGTCGTATGGATAGTGAAGGGGAGAGATCCGCAATTGGGAACAGTTTTCACCATACGATAAAGATCCTACAGTGTAGGATCAAGACAAGTACAATCAAACTCCCACAACGTACGGCAACAACAAATAGGGTACAACGTATGGAACATAAGAGGGAAGGTTACAATGTACAAAGGCCTGCCATTCGATTTGGTTGGACGCAAAAAGTCTCAAAGGATAGTCACGCGAAAAGGAGAAAGAATAAAACCATACAAAGTAGGAAGAACTAGATTGTATGCCCCCTTACAAAACTCTACATCGTATAACCAAGAGGGATATAGGGTATGGCAATAGCAATGGAAATTGTACAGACAACCACTATAGAAGACGGTTATTATAACTCTCCTTCAACAAGGTATTATCTATTTAATCCTAATCTTGAATTGTCGGAAGCATATTGCCAAATAATACTTTCATCCATGGATACCAGTAGCAGTAAGGGGAATAAAGTATTACACTACAGGGCTCACATTGCTACATCCAAAACGAGCAAAGGGAAAGCATATGGCACAGGAGTAGATGCAATGACATGGGATAGTCTCTTTGGCAATGAATGTAGAACATTGTGGCAAAGCAACTAGGATGACCATGTATTGAAGGTAGCATTGAGACATGCACAGGTAGATAAAGCCGTGCAACTTCCATTCTTTAACTCTCGAGAGTTTGAGTCTTTCTTTAAGGCAAACGAATTATTGCGGACATACTCATAAATTGATCATTGACTACCAAGGCTGTTAGGTAACCATTTCCTTGTGGCCAGCAGATTTTAGCAGAGTGTTTGGCATACCTATCACAGGTACCACTGTGTGTAAGCCAACAAGGAAACTCACCCAACAATACAAAGAAGCATCGCTCAACAGAGTTTTTCAACCCGATTTGACGCAATAGGAGAAGGACAGCATATGGAGTGCAAGAAATCAAGGTCTTAGGAAGAATTTTTTGACTACATTGGAATGGAAATGCATAATGGATTTAATCAAGTGCAGATTAACAAGAGTGAGTAGGGCATCCAATGTAGCTATCTAGATGATTGACTCCATGATTCGGTTGAGCATAGGTAAAGTCTAGAACTGATCCAAATTATTGTCGGAGAGGATCAGAGAGTTCTTGGTACAGAAACATAAGGCTTTTTATATGACACAGCATGCCATTGCCCTTTTCCTCGATGCCATTCACACTCAAGTTCCTGCTAAGAAGTGGGGGAAGTTTCGACCAGTAGCATAGTTGGATTTGTCATGGCTGACAGCATTTTACTAGACCACCCTCAACATACAAGCATCAAGGGGAGAGGAGACAACTCATCCATCTAGAAAGGAGGAAGCAAAGGGATACATTGGGCAACAAAGGGGAAAGTGTTGAAGACAACGCCTCCATCGAGTTGTCCTCTACATCCACCACCACGCCGATGGAGGAAGTATCACTTGCAGCTGATGCACAATCATTTCCCAAGATGGATATAGACAAGGCAATACCAGTCAATGAGACGGCTACTGGAGTGCCACCACCACAACCAGCCACTTTCCCAGTAATACCCATATCGCCAAGCACACTTATAGGATAGCCAATGGCACTGCTAGGACTACCAATAGCACTATTAGGACTAACAAGCACACTGCCAAGACTACCAAGCACACTACCAAGACCGCCAAGACTACCAGGCACATTGTCGGAACCGCTAACTACACTGCCAATGCCACCAATCATAGTATCAGCATTGCTAGCTACTTTTCCAACAGATATTACCGTGACAACCGGTGTCACACAAATTGATCAATGGTTAGATCTACTTGGAATGCTAGTGCAAGTTCCAGCATTCCCTTCACTGAGTTCTCCAAAGTTATAGCCAAGGGACTCGAGCAGCAGGATCAATCAACCATGGTGGTCGAGGGTAGAAAGCTTGGCTCTTCAAAGGAAAACCCACCGGATGTCATGCACACTCAAGGGAGTGGGAGACCCCCTCAAATGCCTCAACCAACTTCGGCTACACAAGAGTTACCACCTAACCCTTCGGGCGAGGATGAGGAGGAGATTGAGTCAAGTGGGTCCGAAGGGATAATCATTGAGATAGCCAACCCTGATGAGACAAACCCACTTGGTACAATCCAGCGATACATTCAAGATCTCTAGTCGATGGCGGCAGTGACGAGAAAGTGGAAGATATATCCAAAAGACTAGACATAGGACAGTCTCCGCTGGTGGCAAGGGAAGTCGAGGATGGCTTGGAGTTGAGACTCTGGGGATGATGGTAGCTTGGCACCTTGCCTAGCCTTCAATAGGGGGGAGGGATGCTAGAGTGATCTCAGCCTTGTTTAGTATAGAAGCTTCCTTCAAGGATGTCTTCCACAGATTGAAGCATCAGTGTACCTCTACTGGCAATGTTACAAGAGAAGAATGAGGCCCTACAGATGGTTCAAAGGGTACAAGATAACTTAGTTGAGCGTACACAGAAATTCCAAGAATAGTTAGCTCAATAGCCACAACTCACTGCCAATGAATGAGCTAGAGTGACGGCCGTGAAGGCCAAGATGGTTGTAATGAGCCTGCTCAAATCTGACCTTAAAGTGCTGATTGAAGGCTCATGGAAATTCGTCAAACAATTCACATACACCCTTCCAGCTTGCTGTTTTGCGAAATCAGTCTGATATAAATGCTTGTAGAAGAAACCAAAGTACTCCAAACGCTTAGGAATCAAATTACAATGCATAAACTCTAACCTAGAAGCATCAATGACTCAATTTCATCTTTAACAATGCTCATATATGACTTCTAAATGCCAAAACATGCACCTACAGCCAACTGGTAATTTCATCAAACAGTTGGTATGCAAACTCTAATGCTGATTACTAAGTATTTGATTGCACAACAACAACCACTTATTACTCCTTGATTTCAAATATCATTCAAATACAATGCTGATTTCAAAATGGCCAAGACTCTTGGCAAATTACAATGTCATACAATTATAATGTTTTGCTGATATAAAAATGCAAACCTACAGCTGAATCTATAGCTCCTAATATGCAAGGCTAAATGAATGACAATCAAAGGGAACCTGGGAGGAAAGGTGACGCCTTGAGGATGAGCTGATGTAGCAAGCAAAAAACCAACACAAGACTTCCTCTTGAATTAAAATCGAACTCCTCTTATGGCCGCCCCTGCTGTGACTTTCAGACCTTCAGAAATAAACATACAACAGCTGCAACCTTCAATTACTATCATCCATCATCATTGCCCAGCTTCAGGAAGGTGATTGCCCAAATACCCATGTGCCAAAAATGTGCATATGAATTTCTATGAATATTTTTATGCCTTCATGTTCAATCGCCCCTGTTATAGCAGACTTCAGAAAATAAATAAATATCAGTCTCTAAAGACTTCCTTCAGCTCCTATAATAACCTCCAACCCTTGATGAATAAAGCACTCCAAGTGAAAGGTGAAATCGATGCCAAACAATGCCTACAATGATGAAGTCGATGGCTGTTAATAAGTCTGAAGACACAAATCTGAGAATGCAAATACACCAATCTGATTATTCCTTCCAAACAAAATATCATCAAAGGTTCCTCCAATCGATATAGACAAAATTTGGAATCAATCCAGCAATACATCAGCTGCTGTGAAGACTCCAAATCTGCAAGTGAATTTGGCCCTTGGCCACGGAATTTAGCCCAGCTGAGATGACTGACTTATCACCTCCACAACTTGCAATAATTCAGGTGATATTTCACACCCTCAAAATTGCGTACCAATTGAGAGTTTTCGTTCTCAATGGCCAATGGTGACTACTGCAGAAACCCTAGGCTCCACAATGCACATCAACAACAACATCAACAACAACAGATCTGCCTGCCTCAATAGTGAGACCTCAAGGTCTATTTATGCTTTTTCCTCTAGAGGTCGGCCTCAATAAAATAATATTATCTTTTTGTTTCTAGAAGATTCCAATATATTTTAATTTTTGCACTTTATAAAATATTAAAATATTATATTATTAATAAAGTGCATCTCAACATCAAATTATAAAATAAGGTTTCCATAAATAGAAATAATAATAATATATGATGGAAAACCTTACTCCAACCGAAAACTGAGCCAAGTAATCACCGAATGACTGCCAGATGACTCTCTCATCATGCCTCATTAGCCTACGAGAGCCGTTAATAGGCTAATTCCTCTGAACTCCATTGCTCACGAAAAAGGGGACATTACAGTCCGCCCTCCCTGAAATTGTTTGTCCCCAAGCAATCTCAGCAACAAGTACAACTCATCTCCACCTGGATCCCAAGTGAAAAACTGTGTAATGTCCCACACATCACCAAGCAACTCTTGCAGTACTAGCACACCCCGCTGAATCAACTCAATAGCTGATGTAAACCATTGCAAGTATGAATGTGCAATGAAAGCCCAAGTAGGACAACCATCCATCAATGAAGAATCAAAGAAGATTAAATCACCAACCAACAAGTAGATAGCTGCCCTATCATATGACATAGGTAACAAATCCAAAGATGAGTTGTAGATGCCTTCATTACCTTCCAAGGACAACTCTTGAGTGGCTGATCCACTAAGAGTGTCATCTCCAACAATATCATCCTCCTCAAAAGAATGATCAACCTCCACACAACATGAAGAACCCTCAAATTGTACCGAGTCCTTCAATTGGTCAAGCTTATCAACCACCTCACAAAGTGCATCCTTCCCTTGAGCAAGGAGTCTTCTAATGTTGTCCACTCTTTTTTGTCTTGCCATGTTGAAGAGATTGACTTTATCCTTCACTTCTTGAAGGCGTTGTCTTGCATTTGCAGCCACTAACCTAGCCTTCTTGGCTTCTCTCAACCATTCTTCATTCATCATTTCGAACCGTCTAATCTCTTCAATGCCAAAGTACACAAAATCAGTCCTCTTGATATCCTCATGTCCTCCAATGGGTGTAGGGCTGCTATCAAAAGTTAATATCATATCACTTGCTTGTTCATGATCACAAGCTTCTTCTTCATAAGAATGATGATGCACCATGTTGCTGTCCTCAAACAAATCTGTGATGACATCATGCCATTGTAGAATGCCTCCATCATCATGTGAAGAAAAAACACTAGTGGCTGCTCCACTAAGAAGAGGATCAAATTCCACATCCTCCTCCAAATCACAATCTGTTTCTTCACTATGATAAGATGAAGCAACGCAAGACTCAGCCAATGAAGCATTACAAAAATCCACATCCTCATGTAGTTGCTCCAAGGCAAATGGTTTGGCTTCAAATACCACTTGTTCTTCTTCAACCTTGCAATCCTCTTGAAGTATCTTGTGCCCAACATCTTCCTCTATGCTGGTCTGATTTTTATTCTCCATGTGATCAGCTGTATGTTGGTCACCAACTGCTGCAAACTCATTGTAGAGGTTTCTAGACACCTCACTTGTAGAGACCTCTTGTTCTTCCTCCTTTTCATTTTGTGATGTAAACTTCTTGGAAATGGAAGTCACATATCGAGATAAACTGCTTTTGGTTGCAGGGTCTCTAAGCAATTTACTTATTTCTTTGAACTCTTTCAAAAACTTATTCATACTTTGGTCCAACTGCTTTTGAGTACTTGAAGTAGCCATGATCAATGCCCAACAGGATGGCAGGAAACCGCTCTGATACCACTGTAATGAGCCTGCTCAAATCTGACCTTAAAGTGCTGATTGAAGGCTCATGGAAATTCGTCAAACAATTCACATACACCCTTCCAGCTTGCTGTTTTGCGAAATCAGTCTGATATAAATGCTTGTAGAAGAAACCAAAGTACTCCAAACGCTTAGGAATCAAATTACAATGCATAAACTCTAACCTAGAAGCATCAATGACTCAATTTCATCTTTAACAATGCTCATATATGACTTCTAAATGCCAAAACATGCACCTACAGCCAACTGGTAATTTCATCAAACAGTTGGTATGCAAACTCTAATGCTGATTACTAAGTATTTGATTGCACAACAACAACCACTTATTACTCCTTGATTTCAAATATCATTCAAATACAATGCTGATTTCAAAATGGCCAAGACTCTTGGCAAATTACAATGTCATACAATTATAATGTTTTGCTGATAAAAATGCAAACCTACAGCTGAATCTATAGCTCCTAATATGCAGGGCTAAATGAATGACAATCAAAGGGAACCTGGGAGGAAAGGTGACGCCTTGAGGATGAGCTGATGTAGCAAGCAAAAAACCAACACAAGACTTCCTCTTGAATTAAAATCGAACTCCTCTTATGGCCGCCCCTGCTGTGACTTTCAGACCTTCAGAAATAAACATACAACAGCTGCAACCTTCAATTACTATCATCCATCATCATTGCCAAGCTTCAGGAAGGTGATTGCCCAAATACCCATGTGCCAAAAATGTGCATATGAATTTCTATGAATATTTTTATGCCTTCATGTTCAATCGCCCCTGTTATAGCAGACTTCAGAAAATAAATAAATATCAGTCTCTAAAGACTTCCTTCAGCTCCTATAATAACCTCCAACCCTTGATGAATAAAGCACTCCAAGTGAAAGGTGAAATCGATGCCAAACAATGCCTACAATGATGAAGTCGATGGCTGTTAATAAGTCTGAAGACACAAATCTGAGAATGCAAATACACCAATCTGATTATTCCTTCCAAACAAAATATCATCAAAGGTTCCTCCAATCGATATAGACAAAATTTGGAATCAATCCAGCAATACATCAGCTGCTGTGAAGACTCCAAATCTGCAAGTGAATTTGGCCCTTGGCCACGGAATTTAGCCCAGCTGAGATGACTGACTTATCACCTCCACAACTTGCAATAATTCAGGTGATATTTCACACCCTCAAAATTGCGTACCAATTGAGAGTTTTCGTTCTCAATGGCCAATGGTGACTACTGCAGAAACCCTAGGCTCCACAATGCACATCAACAACAACATCAACAACAACAGATCTGCCTGCCTCAATAGTGAGACCTCAAGGTCTATTTATGCTTTTTCCTCTAGAGGTCGGCCTCAATAAAATAATATTATCTTTTTGTTTCTAGAAGATTCCAATATATTTTAATTTTTGCACTTTATAAAATATTAAAATATTATATTATTAATAAAGTGCATCTCAACATCAAATTATAAAATAAGGTTTCCATAAATAGAAATAATAATAATATATGATGGAAAACCTTACTCCAACCGAAAACTGAGCCAAGTAATCACCGAATGACTGCCAGATGACTCTCTCATCATGCCTCATTAGCCTACGAGAGCCGTTAATAGGCTAATTCCTCTGAACTCCATTGCTCACGAAAAAGGGGACATTACAATGGTCAAGGAGGAGACTAAGCAAAGAGTGACTGACGTGGAGGCCAAGCTGGCGGAGGACAAAGAAATTGAATATGCCAAATATCAATTGGAGGTTGCACAAATGGTGAAGGCAACAAGAGAATGTGAGATAGTAGAGCACCAATTGAGGATGTGCACTGAGGAGGTCTACAGGCTGCGAGAGTTATGCTCACCAATATTAATTTAGGGTCTCTTTAGTATTGATTGTTTATCATCTATACTAAAGAGACCCTAAATTAATATTGATGATATTGAAGACTAAAGTGAGTCCAAAACCTTGTTTGTGAGAGAAGAACCTTTTAGTTATTTTCAGCTATTACCTTTTAGTTCAATATTAATTTAGGGTCTCTTTAATATTGATTGTTTATTATCTATTAGATCTCCACATTAATCCATAAGGTGCTCTTTTATTCCTACAATAGCCTAATTGGAAAGCATGCTGCTGCAACAAGAATTTCAATAATTATTACAAATTTATTTATTTAAATATAAAAAGTTAAGGTAGTTTTAAAAGTAAAAAATAGAGAATGCGATTCAAAACTTAAGAAGAAAAAATGCTGCTGCTACAAGAATCAATAATTATTGGAAAATTTATTTAAATATATATATCAAGGCAGTTAAAAAGTAAAAATAAGGAATTCGATCCACAACTGTAATGTCCCCTTCTCCGTAGCTGGCAGGTGGACCATTTAGCCTTTTAATTCCCGAGGCTAGCGTCGTTTGGAGGGAATCATTTATTTAATTACTTAACATTTGAGTAATTAATTAAATTAAGTGGGGTGACTTAACCAATGGTTATTATTTGAGTGGTGAAATATTTTTAATTGCACTTTTTAAAAGTCCCTTATTTTGGGTGTCTTGTGAAGTTATAAAGTGACCATGGAAATATCAAATAGAAAGACATGATTTAATTAAAATGTCACTTTAATGTTTGAAGGGGAATACAATAGAAAGAAAAGAATTGACATGAAGTTTTGGTCGGGCGTTTTTGAGAAATATATTGAAGGGCGGATTATTTTGAACGCACTTTTTGCTGAATGAACATTCCTTTTGCTGCGTGCTCCCTGAGCTAGGGTTCGAGAACCTGCAACTTCAGTTTCGGGTGTGAAACACCACTCCTAGCTGAAGAATCACGATTTTTCTGAAGAAGAACGATTCTTAAATGCAAGGTCGATATGGAGACACATGGAAATGAGGAGTCATAGGTATAATTCGTATCTCAAGGAAAAGGAAGACATTCTGATGCTTGGCGACTTCCAGAAATCTGATTTGAGAGCTTCCTCGTGCTGAAAGATGGCGCGTTTGTGTTGAATCCTTGGGCGCGTTTATTCAAGCAGAGACCCGTGGTTTAGGTCACGTTTTAGAGAAAGACGGAATGAGGAAGGGTGGACGCGATCTCCCAGATCAGAAACGTCACCTGTAGCTGCACGTTTTTGGGTGGTGGTTCCTTCTAAGGGCCTCTTTGTGGACGTGTGAAGTCTTCTGGTGGAGCGCCTTTCTACCAGGGCGAACTGAGTATTTTGTCAAGGAAACTTGTGCGCTTGCAAGCCATCTCAACACTCTCAGGTTGTGGACACTATGTACTCCAGGTTTGGTTAAACCTCTACCAAATTATTGATATATTATGTTGTATGGAAGACATCTTGTGCATGTTTGCGAAACTGGAAGATCTTGCTAGGTTGGGTGGTTTACCTTATGTTAGTTGAATGAACTGTAACTGCATTTTAAATTCAGAACCAGTACCACAGTCCATTTGAGCCAAACTGATATAACTTGCCACTGTTGAAGTGTTTTTCCTTGCTGTAAATTATTTTGAGTTGGGGTATTCAGAAATGACTTTACATCACTGCAGTTACATCTGGATAATATTTCTGAGTGTGCAAAAGTGGCTGATATGAAATTCTGAGCCACACTGTAATGTAAAATCCATCACTGGTAAAACCAGAAACTTATAAATTGGTCATTTGCTGCTCATGTAGCCTTGAGATGTTTTTCTGTGAGTCTTTCAAGCTTCACATTGATAGTGTATTCTGAAACAGAAAATGAGTGTGTTCTTGAATGTTTCCGTTGCAAGTTCACATTACTGTCATAAACTGTTGAAACAAACAGAGATCCTTATCATTTCACAGCATATCTAAACAGAAATAAAAGAGGAAATCCATAACCCACGGACCAGGATTGTTACAGTAGTGTCGGAATACTTTGATAGCACCCATTAAAACCCGACAAACGCGCTTCCTTCACATCAAACAATTGAATTCCAAAATACGCTGTTTCAAGGAAAGTGACATGCAGAAAATTACAACAGTCATAGCAACATTTTGGACAGATATTTGAAGTAAATTTGGAGACACGAAATCAGAAAAATTGAATCAATAATAACAGGGCTCCTTACAACAACCTAATAGGAACAAATGCTGCTGTTGCAAGAATTTCAAAAAAGATTAATATTTCAGATAGTTTACAAGCTAATTGATACTGATACTTAGCTTTTTAAGAGCATTAACATTTAGTTAATAACTTTAAAAATTACCAAACAGTAGAAGTCCAATTTGAACTTAGAATCTCCAAAATGACAACCCCTTGAACTCAACCCCTCGGACTTCAATAATTATTTACAAATTTATTTATAAAATATAAAAATCATGTTTGCTCCAAGGGAGACACCAATTTAATGTGTATGAGAGAAGCGTGCCAAGAAAGAAATTATTTCTCATATATTATATATTGTTTATTGCTTAACAGGTATTTAAAAATTAATTAGTAAACGATAAAAACTTAAAAGAATCTTAAAATCTCCTGAAGTATAGTGTAGATATTTTTTAAAAACCTTTTTTTTAAATGCAAAAAGAAATCATTAATTGTCACGCAAAAGAACAATAATAACAATTACAACTCTAATTACCTGGAATATTGATGCAAGTTTCTGCCAATTTTATCCATTGCTAGGAAATTAGGGTTTTTAGGTTAGTTACCTCTAAGGCAGAAGCAGAAATGCTAGCTTTAGCGAACGTGGTGCTATTTTTCTCGGAAGATCCGGCCAAGCGACAGAATGCTGTTTGTAGCATCGGCAAAACCCCTGAACCAGCTAGACACCCTTCTAGCTCTTTTGTCTCCCTCTCTTCTGTAGTCAATTCCCTGCTAGAGGAAGCAGCCCCCATATTTTAGGTCAAGGATTTTCTGTAGCCGGTGGGATTAAAATGCTTCCAGTGTTGATCTGTTCAGCTTCTGTTTTGCTCAATTATTTTCTTGTTTTTTAAGCCAGTATACAAAGAGGAAAGCTAATTGACGTGTCATGTAGTTGTGATGTGTCGCTTAGTGGGCGAGACACGTATGTAATAGACTGATTTGGGAAGGACGCGATGGATGATGAGGATCATCTTTTGTAACTTACATATATCTGAGATGGAAAATAACTAAGTGGAAAGGTTTTGCAGGGGAATAAAAAAGTTAACCGTTCTGTACTCTAGTTTTAAAAATATGAATCATATGCGAATATTCAAAAGCATATTTTCAGATCTTTAAATAAGAGAATTATGATTTTTAAGTTGTCTCTAAATTGAAAATATGAAGAAAAAAAGGGTGGGGGTGAGAAAAACATGTTTGATTTAACTTAGGGGTAGAGAATGAGGATTTAGTACTTATTTTATGTTGGCTAGGATAGATGTATAAGTGATGATGTTTTATTGGGCATATTATTGTCCATTGTAATCCTATCCTCCACTGTTGAGGTGTTATGATAGTCATGTTTTTGAAGTCAATAATCTATTATCGTGAATCGTATATTTCTGGTCTCTCGTGTGTATTTTTCTTTTTGTTGGATGTCTTCAAAAAAGAGCTATGAGGATCTAATCAAAATCATTAAGTGGTTTCTTTGGTCTAATTGGAATGGTGATGTTGGTTTTAAATCAACTTGTTTGTTGCATTACATCCAACCTAAATCAAGAGGTGGGTTGGGGTTGTTGGACCCCAAAACACAAGGAGTTTGTATGGCTGCTAAATGGATAGTTAGAGTGGTTGTTGGAGATGAGCCTTGGAAGATCTTGGTTCATTATCAAATCATACAACAAGTTGTTAAAAATTAAATGGCAATCAGTTAGATGGATTGATAAAATTTTGCTTGCTCCTTTTTTTCAACTCTAGGTTTCCTTCCCCTTGTTGTCCGTATAGAAAGCTTGGCAATTGGTCTACAATTGTTTAAATTAGAAAATTGAATCTTTACAACATGGGTTCAACTTTGGTGTTCCATCCATTTGGTGGAACAAATTGGTTCAATATCAGGGACAACCTCTTGGTGTTCCTTTTCCAAGACATGCCTTTCAATTATTTAATAAAGGGATTCGATGGTTTGGTGATTTATGGGACTTTAATACTCTTGGTTATATTATTAAGAATAAATTTTGTCTAAATGTTAAGCTTCAAAGTTTTGTTATTTTTGTGAGAGCCTTGGTTCCCATGGATCTAATTATAAAACTTTGTACTCCCTTGCATTGCAATGCCTTCAAGGATTCGTGGTGGCTAAAAAAAGTTCAATTTTGTTACTTTCCTTTAAAAAAGATATATTTTACCATGCTTCCTTCATAGTAGTTAGCTCCAAGGCTTAATGAGAAATGGAATTGTAATTTCAAAGAAAAGACTTGGAGGGGATTGAGTGCTTAGGTTTAGAGGTCAAAAGGCAAGGCAAATGCTCAAATCTTGCCTTGCAAGGTTTTACACTCCAAGTTACCTGTTGGTGACAGGTTAAGGTGTATGATGGTGCAGCCTATTAAATGCCACTTCTATCAATACAAGGAAAGTCTAAAGCACATTTTTTGGGACTGTTCTTGGACAAAAGGAAATGGAATGTTATTTTTAAATTTCTCCCTACTATTTTTAAGCATAAGTTAAGTTGGAAAGAAGCCTTATTGGGTTTTGGCTTGCATAGAAATGTTGTGGTTGATTCTATGAGGCATGCTATTTTACTTAATATTTGGAAAAGTCGATGTTTGGCAATTTTTGCAAAGCATAATGTGCATCAAGAAGCAAAAATGCTAAAGTTTTACTCTGATGTTATCTTCCAAATTGTTTCCTTGTGTTCTCAACTGTAGGGGGTGCCCAAAGGAAAGGTAAAGATCAGCAACCACTTTGATGAGATAAAATATCAAATGCTCCTCATGTAAAAGATTATTTATGTTCAGTGCAACTACAATGTATGTTTAAATTCAGAGTTGAATGTTCACAAGTTAAGGTTATAGTTGTGGTTGTATGTTAATGTATTCAGCCATTTCTTATGCTATAGTTGTTAGTTATATGTCGTGTAACTGTTGGACTGCCTTGTAATTCTTCTCTTTTGGCAACCTTGAGTTACCTTCTCTTATTGTAATTTATTTGCATTGTTTCAATACAAAAAAAAAAAATCTATTACCTACAACAAATTAATTTATTTGGATTGGATGGTGTTGAGGGCACTTTTGGAGACTTGTGTTGGAGTGTGGAAGTATGATAATATTTAAATTTATTTTTATTCTTTTCCTTCCTTCTTTTTTCTTTTTTCCTTTTTTTTTTGTCTTATTCAAATATTATAAATAGATTTGATAGATTAAAGATTGCATCTTTTAAGGGTTGTAAATATTTAATTAATTAATTATTGTAAATGGGGTGTGTGGGTGTATGTAGTTAGGAAGGTGTGGAATGATTTTTTTTTGTATTTATGATTTTTATTGGATGGAAACATGCAATATCATCTGTTTTGTGAAAAATATGTTGATTTAGGAATTTATGTAAAATAGTATGCCCTAATCTTTGTGGGACACATGTTGATTTAGCAATTTATATAAGATAGTATGCCCCGATCTTGGGACACGAGGAAGACTAAATTAAGTTCTTTGAAAATAACATTCTCACCATGTACATGTGTATCTCTTAAATATTTTGTGCGACACCCCCTTTTCACTCCAATCTATATAGAAGGATTTCATTGGTCACAAATTATTGATTGCGATCACATTTTTCATGAAAATATGTGTCTAAATTAATAGTTGTTCTTGTTTAAAAAATTAATAATATATTAAATAGTAACAAAAAAATGTGTGCCCTAGATATTAGTGATAGTAATCTATATTTAAAAATATATGAAGATATTTTATTTCTAACTCAATTTATACATTATGGAAAATATTATTGATTAAAAAAACTATAATGTGTAAGAAACACTTTATTAACAAATATTTAAAACATAAATTATTTTTTAAATTAAATAAAGAATTTGGATAGGAAATATCATAAATTATTAGTTTATATTATCTCTTTTTTTGTAATTTGTTTCTTATAATTAAGATCAAATAGAAAAACATTGAAAAAATGATTTGTGTCCCATTAGGCCAAAATGTGGGACACACCTTTATGTTCTCACCCTATATGCATTTGACTATGTACAAACTTTCTTCATTCTCTTTTTCCTAAGATTGTGCCCTAGATATTAGTGATAGTAATCTATATTTAAAAATATATGAAGATATTTTATTTCTAACTCAATTTATACATTATGGAAAATATTATTGATTAAAAAAACTATAATGTGTAAGAAACACTTTATTAACAAATATTTAAAACATAAATTATTTTTTAAATTAAATAAAGAATTTGGATAGGAAATATCATAAATTATTAGTTTATATTATCTCTTTTTTTGTAATTTGTTTCTTATAATTAAGATCAAATAGAAAAACATTGAAAAAATGATTTGTGTCCCTTTAGGCCAAAATGTGGGACACACCTTTATGTTCTCACCCTATATGCATTTGACTATGTACAAACTTTCTTCATTCTCTTTTTCCTAAGATTGTTCCCTTAATTCCTTGTTTAATAAGAAAAATCCTATCATTACTTACAATTTGGGTGTGAGGTAGGATTACATGTGATATGAAAGTGTAAAGAGTGTTGAATTAGGAAAACCAAAATTAGAATTTTGCAAGCTCAAATTGCACACAATTCTATACAAAGGACAAGAATATGGTGTGTTACCGTCTAAGGTACCAAAAAAGGCAAGGATTGAAATGAACTAAGGTGTTATGTATGCATTAAAATAGAGCACACAAGCTAGTTTATGTTGGTCAAATTAAAGTACCAAGTCACTATTTAGACATGGAAAGAGTTGATCTAATAGTGGTATGTTGGCTAGATTCCCTTCTTTCTCAAGGAAGTAGCAAGCAATTGATGGGTGGAAGAGGATCAATTAGAATAGGTTAAGGATTTATTAGAATATTGATGAAGGTGATATGTGTAGTGTTTTGTGGGATGAAACATTAAGTATTTTATAGAAGGTTGTTTAAACATTGTTGATTCATCTATAGTGAGGATTTTATGTAGGTGTTCTCTTATTCAAGAGTTTCTAAGAAATTACTTGCTTTGGGGCTTTCAAATGGGCATTTTCTCATTGAATATTTTTAAGGAGCTCAACATATTCAAGAACAAAGGTTAGTGGAGCATGCAAAGCCTCTTCTAATTCTTCCAATAATTACTTTAAACAATTTGAGCTCATCTTGGAACACATGGGTAATGAAAATAAAAAACGACCCTTAAGACTAGAGTAGACAAGTTAATGTGTTTAAATGTTGTTTGTTGTCATTTGATTTCTAGGTTTGATTGTTTTGTTGGATTGCTTAGAGTTAGTTGTTGGTGCAAGAGCACCCTCGTGCTCAAAATGCTCAAATTTGGGTTTTTGTATAGCTTTATGTTGTTTGAGGTAAATAAGGTAATTTTGGATCATATTGATTACTTTTGGAGAGTTATAGGCTTGTTGGTCAAATATTGTAAAAATTATAAAAGTTGCTCAAAAAGTTGTCAAGCAACTTGTCAAAAAAGTGTCATAATGGTGTTTTGTGAACAAACTAATTAAAAGGTGGCTGGAAATAGTTGGGATGGATGTAAAATGTATATATGCACCCTCCAAACTCAAATTGGGGGTTGAAGGCATTGTGGTTGAATATTTGGTAAATGAAAACAAGCATTTTTTGTGCTTTTTTCTCACATTCAGACCTGTTCTTTCATTTGGTACAAACTGTACAAACCACATGTCCACCTAAAACCAATTGGAATGTGTTGGCATATCCATCTACTTTCATTTTCTTTTTGTCTCATCAATTTTCATTGAGTATTAAGAAAGTGTAATGTCCCCTCCTTAGTCAGCATCAAGTGACCAGGGGTTAGCTCATCACTTGACCCTCATGAGCTAGCAGTGTGTGTTAGAGGGTCCATTTGGATTGTTTCCCCAGCATTTGGGACATTTCACATGGCAGTGGTTTTAGTGGGTTCAGGTTCTAGCATATGTTTTGTTCACTGGCTCAGTTTTTGGACACTTATTATTTATAGTAAGTGATATTTATGGACATGTTATTTTTGAAAGGGCACTTGGACTCCCGACTTTGGCAATGTCATGGGTGGCACGATTATTCATGGCATAATTAATGAGTTATTAATGAGGGAAGAGGTATTAATGACATTATAATAATAATAAGTTATATTATAAAGTTATTTATTAACTTTATAAAAAGGGGGCCACTTAAAGTACATGAAGCAATTAGCCTAATTAAGTGATTTAATATCATTTTATTGTGCCAAAGTCAAACTATTACTTAAAAGTGAAGTTTATATCATTTTTAATGATTAAAAAGGGGCCACTTGAGAAAATCGAATTTTTTAGTGAAAGTATATAAGCACTCAAGGCAAAGTCGACTTCACTTGGCTGATTATTTGGCATTTTCTTTTGGAGTTTTCTCACCTGAAGTTGAGGTTTCAAACTGTGATCACCATTGGAGAACATCAAATCTTCAATTGGGAGTTGATTTGAGGTGCTGAGAGAATCACCGAATTTTGGCTATTGAGAGGGATTCAATCAGAAGTCCATTTGAATATATTGGAAGGAAAATTCTTGAGTTCATCAGAAGATTTTTATATCAGATCTTAAATATGATATTCTTCTTCAAACAATAGATATATCACATCAAATAGAGGGCACAAAGACATAAATTTCAAAGTATATTCATTGTTGGGAGTTCGTACAGCTTAGAGGGGAGGACGTACTTCATCTAGGGCCAAATCACACCACTTTGAAAGCTGATTTCTCTTGCATTTGGTACGGTTGGGTTAGGAGTCTATTTGCCATCAAAAAAATTATGGGGCAAATGCATGATCAACTGCAACAAATCTAATCAAGGGTTTCCATAAGGCGTCTATTAGGTTCTTCTAATAATTTTGTATATATAATTCTTGCATGTCATAGAATTAATGATCATGTGTAAATAAAAGTGTGATAGTGTTGTTAGAAGTAATAAAGAATCATTATTTTGTATTTGCATGCAAATATCTATTTTTTGTTCAAGTTTTTAGTTATCTCAGCATTTACCTTTCAAAGCATTGCATTCCAAAAACACAAAAAAATCAAAACAAAACAATACATCAAACTATTATCAGCAAGAGCAAATAATAGATTGGGGTTAAGCCATCTGGGCTTACTACAATGGTATTAGAGCAGTGGTCTTGCCATCCTGTTGGGTTTGTTTGCACATGAGATCATAGGAAGTGTGGCCACATAGGTATTATACCAAGCAAAGAAAGGTTGAACAACAGGGTAAACAAGTAGAAGAACAAGTTCAACAAGGTTTCATGGAGGAAAGAAGAGAAGGTAGTCCTCCTAGGTTTGCTAGACATGATGAAGAATAAGAAGCAAGGAATATTTTCAGAGGAATAGAGGTGGGACAGCACCAGATAGCAACATAACAACAACATATAGCTAATGCTTTCCAACAATTAACTTTAGCGATACAACAGATTGGTCAACCAAGAAGGCCTCATCATGAGCACGAAGATCATGGAAGTGTAATGGCTACACCTAGGGGTAGAAGAGCATCTACTCTCACATTTGATCGGCCAACCCATCTCACATTTCTACCAAATGAACTGGTTACACCACAGTTGGAAGAGGATCATGAGCCACAATTCATAGATAATGTGATGGCTATTCATGATGAGTGGAATTTGCTGCCACCAGAAGTCAAACATCACATGTGTTTTGATAGATATGTGAGCCAAAAAAGGGATCACTTAAGAATGAGATTTGATAGATCTTACCCTCAAAACAGGGAACTTGAACATGCAACCAGCAAACTAACTATGCCTTATTTTGATGGAAGTGGTAAGGTTTAAGCTCATTCTTAGATCAACAAATTGGACACATTTTTATCATTGCATCCTATGTCTGAAATTCATGCAATTAAGTTTGCTTCCTTGCACTTGGATGGTATTGCACATTATTGGTGGCACCATGGCATGGTGACACTTCAACATGATAGAATTACTTCATATCATGAGTTTGTTGATAGATTGGTGGAAATATTTGATAGAAAGGATCCTGAATCTTATTTTAGAGACCTTGCACAGCTGAAAGAAGTTGGTAGTTTGGAATCATACATCAGTGAATTTCAAAAACTATCAGTTATGGTCACAGGAATTTCTGAGAGGAGGTTGATCATACTCTTCGTGGAGGGATTATTTGAGTCAATGAGAGGGTGGATTAAAGCATTTGATCCACCAAAATTACAAGAAGCCATGAAAAAGGCAAGGAGCATGGAACCATCTACCTCACAAAGCAATTTTTTTCCTAAACCATCTTCTTCAAGTGACCAAAAGGTTTCCCCAAAGAAATCAAAAAATTTTGATCCTAAAAAGAAATTTGCAGCATCATTGGATAGAGATACCTACAATGATTTGAGGAAGAGAAAGCTTTATTTTTGGTGCAAAGGACCTTATGATGATAAGCATGAATTCCCCTTGAGACCTAAGGGTAAAGCAAAGCAAAT
Organism: Sequoia sempervirens; assembly: GCA_007258455.2. Classification (NCBI taxonomy): domain Eukaryota; kingdom Viridiplantae; phylum Streptophyta; class Pinopsida; order Cupressales; family Cupressaceae; genus Sequoia; species Sequoia sempervirens. Next base: position 53,540 of record VDFB02070992.1, read on the forward strand.
GGAATGGTTTTATGAAGGAGAAGACTTGACTGATTGGGATGACCAGCAAGCTGCTTATGATGATGAAGGGGCTGAAAATTTAGAAAAAGAAGAGCGAAATGAAGAGGAGTGGCAAATAAAAGATGCCTACATCACTAGCATGAAAAAAGAAGGTTCATTTAGGATGAGGGGTATCTTAGCAGGTCAAAAAGTGATCTCTCTACTGGATATGGGGGCTACTCATAACTTTATAGATGCACGATTTGTAGAGAGGCGTGGTATTCAAACATAGGAATTGAAGGAATTAGGGTAAAGGTTGCCTATGGCTACACATTGAAGTGTGAAAGAATGGTTTCAGATCTACCTATGTGTCTCAACAACTTCGAGTTTAAGGATGATTTCTATGTTGTGAACATGGGGGATATCGATGTTGTGCCCGGTATGCATTGGTTGCATGGTATTGGGGACTTTACTCTCAATCTCAAGGACATGGAGATGAAATTTTAGATTGATGGTAAAACTCATGTGCTCAAAGCCATTAAGGACAGCAACCTGAAGGTAATTTCCTACTGGAGGATGGAGAGATTAGTTTGTCATGATATGGTAGATTGGGCAGCAGAGTTTGTGGTGATGCCTACACATGATGAACAACAAAAACCTTCATACCATCCGGACATACAGGAACTCAGGATGAAACACTCCAAAGTGTTTAGTGACATACCTCCTGGTAGGCCACCAGATAGGAGTATTGAGCATGTCATCGAGTTAGAGGAGGGCGCTAAGCCCATTATGATCACCCCCTACCGTCATCCCAAGAGATTGAAGGATGAGATAGAAAAAACAATTAAGGAGTTATTGGCTATGGGGAACATATGGCCTAGCAAGTCTCCCTTTGCATCTTATGTGGTATTGGTAAAAAAGAAAGATGGTTCTCTACGCATGTGTATCGACTATTGCCAGTTGAACAAGAGAACAATTAAAAATAGGTATTTGATCCCATGCATAGATGAGCTGATTAATGAGCTCCATGGCGCATGTTTCTTCTCGGAGATTGATTTGAGGTTCAGATACCATCATATTAGGGTCAGGGAGTAGGACATCGAGAAGACTGCTTTTCGTTGTCATTGTGGACATTATGAGTTTTTGGTTATGCCATTTGGCTTAACCAATGCACCTGCTACTTTCCAGTCTACAATGAACAGAGTTTTCCAGCCACAGCTGAGGAGATATGTATTAGTCTTCTTTGATGATATTTTGGTTTACAACCGAACATGGGAGGAGCATCTGGCTCATCTGGATACAGTATTAGGCATACTAGACAGGGAGTCCTTATATGCCAAGGAGTCCAAGTGTGCCTTGGGGATGACAGAGCTGTTATATCTGGGACATATCATCAGTGCAGATGGGGTATGCATGGATCCATATAAGATTCGTGCTATTGTGGATTGGCCAATTCCAGAGAATTTGACTCAGCTTAGAGGGTTTCTTGGATTGTGTGCCTTCTACCATTGTTTTATCATAGGATTTTCACATCATGCAGTGCCACTCACAAATATGATGTGGAAGGGGGATTTTATATGGACTCCTCAGACACAAGAGTGCTTCAAGAAGTTCAAGACTTTGATGACATCGTGTCTAGTCCTGGCACTTCCTAATTTCACCAGGCCATTTGAGTTACATTACGATGCTTCTAGAGAGGGCATTAGTGTCGTGCTTATGCAGGATAAGCACCCCATAGCTTTCGAGAGCAAAAAGCTAAGAGGGCCAGAGTTGAGTTATAGCATTTATGACAAGATGTTAGCCATCATGCATGTGTTGGCTAAGTTCATACAGTATCTAGTGTGTAGTTGGTTTACTGTGAAAACTGATCATAATAATTTGATGCATTTCCTTGGTCAAAAGGATTTGAATGAGCGTCAATAGAAATGGATTAGTAAAATTTAGTCTTATGATTTTGACATCTCATATGTCAAGGGCACTCAGAATGTAGTAGCTGATGCATTGTCATGCCGCCCCCACTTAAGCTCTATGGCTGAGCTCTCAGAGGACTAGAGGCATCTGATTATAGCTAAGTATGCCAAGAACCCTTGGGCTTCTGGCTTCATTGAGGGGACCATCCAGGAAAACAAATACACTCTTGTAAATGAGCTTATCATTTACAAGGAGAGGATATATTTGGTCCCAGGATCCAATGTGAAGAACAAAGTACTGAGAACCTTTCACGATTCACCATTAGCTGAGCATTTTGGATATTATAAGACTTACAGACAGGTTCAGGAGAGGTTTACATGGAAAGGTCTCAAGACTGATGTTCTTCATCATGTTAGAGAGTGCACTACTTGTCAGTAGAACAAACAGGAGCACACATTTCCAGCAGGATTGCTTCAGCCGCTCCCCATTCCCGAGAGGAAATGGGAATGTATATCTATGGATTTCATTTTAGGCTTGCCGAAAGCCCAGGGTAGGGATTGTTTATATGTGGTAGTTGACTGTTTGATGAAATATGCTCATTTCTTTCTGATTACCACTACATATTCAATGGCACAGGTGGCAGACCTTTTCTTCCATGAGGTGTTCAAACTACATGGTTTGCCTCAGAGCATAGTTAGCAATAGAGATCGTTGGTTCATGAGCCACTTTTAGCAGGAGTTGTTTCAATTATGTGGGACCGGGTTGAATCCGAGTACCAATTACCACCCTCAGACCGATGAACAAACTGAAATAGTGAATAAATGGGTGGAAGGATACCTATAGAATTATGTGACAGCACAACATGGAGCTCAGGTTAGGTGGATTTACTTGTGTGAGTACTGTTATAGTTCCACCTACCACATGACCATACAGATGTCACCGTTTCGAGCCTTGTATAGATATGATGCACCCAGTTTCTTGGATTTGTTGCTCAATGATAGCAGGGTACCCTGTGCCGGTGATCTTTTGCAAGAGCATCAGGACATTATGCGAGCACTCCAAGAAAATATATAGAAGGCTTAGAATCAGCAAAAACAATATGTTGATTAGAGGCGAGTGAGGCATTCATTTGAGATTGGTGACATGGTATACCTTATGTTGCAACCCTATAGATAGTCTACACTCAGGAGGAGTGGGGTAGAGAAGCTCCAACCATGGTATTATGGGCCATTCAGGGTGATTCAGAGAGTTGGCGAGGTGGCATATGAGCTTGAGCTATCGGTAGGCAGTAGATTACATAACGTCTTTCATGTATCACACCTGAAGAAGGCATTGGGACATCATATCATTCCTTCTACTACACTTCCACCCCTTGATGATGAGGGCAGATTGGTTTTGGTTCCTGAGGCTATCCTAGAGATGAGAGAGACATCTTCGGCGTAGAGTCATCAGGGAGTATTTGGTCAAGTGGAAGGATTTATCGGTTGAGTAAGCTACGTGGGAGCATGAGGATATTCTGTAGCATCCATCTCTGCGATTGCTTGAGGACAAGCAATCTTGGGGAGGGTGGACTGTAATGTCCCCTCCTTAGTCAGCATCAAGTGACCAGGGGTTAGCTCATCACTTGACCCTCGTCAGCTAGCAGTGTGTTTAGAGGGTCCATTTGGATTATTTCCCCAGCATTTGGGACATTTCACATGGCAGTGGTTTCAGTGGGTTCAAGTTCTAGCATCTATTTTGTTCACTGGCTCAGTTTTTGGACACTTTCTATTTATAGTAAGTGATATTTATATACATGTTATTTTTGGCAAGGCACCTAGACTCTCGACTTTGGCAGTGTCATGGGTGGCACAATTATTCATGGCATAATTAATGAGTTATTAATGAGGGAAGAGGTATTAATGACATTATAATAATAATAAGTTATATTATAAAGTTATTTATTAACTCTATAAAAAGGGGGCCACTTAAAGTACATGAAGCAATTACCCTCATTAAGTGATTTAATATCATTTTATTGTGCCAAAGTCAAACTATTACTTAAAAGTGAAGTTTATATCATTTATAATGATTAAAAAGGGGCCACTTGAGAAAATTGAATTTTTTAGTGAAAGTATATAAGCACTCAAGGCAAAGTCGACTTCACTTGGCTGATTATTTGACATTTTCTTTTGGAGTTTTCTCACCTGAAGCTGGGGTTTCATACTATGATCACCATTGGAGAACATCAAATCTTCAATTGGGAGTTGATTTGAGGTGTTGAGAGAATCACCAAATTTTGGCTATTGAGAGAGCTTCAATCAGAAGTCCATTTAAGCAGATTGGAAGGAAAATTCTTGATTTCATCAGAAGATTTTTATATCAGATCTTAAATCTGATATTCTTCTTCAAACAACAGATATATCACATCAAATAGAGGGCACAAAGACATAAATTTCAAATTATATCATTGTTGGGAGGCTGTACAGCTTAGAGGGGAGGACGTACTTCATCTAGGGCCAAATCACACCACTTTGAAAGCTGATTTCTCTTGCATTTGGTACGCCTGGGTTAGGATTCTATTTGCCATCAAAAAATCTATGGGATAAATGCATGATCAGCTGCAACAAATTTGATCAAGGATTTCCATAAGGCGTCTATCAGGTTCTAATAATTTTGTATATATAATTCTTGCATGCAATAGAATTAATGATCATGTGTAAATAAAAGTGTGATAGTGTTGTTAGAAGTAATAAAGTATTGTTATTTTGTACTTGCATGTAAATATCTATTTGTTCAAGTTTTTAGTTATATCAACATTTACCTTTCAAAGCATTGCATTCCAAAAACACAAAAAAATAAAAAAAATAATCAAAATAAAACAATACATCAGACTATTATCAGCAAGAGCAAATAATAGATTGGGTTTAAGCCATTCAAGCTTACTACAAAAAGTTACAAGCATTTTTTGTAAAAACTACCTAAAAGTTATCCTAGAGTTTGCAGTCACATAGAAAATGGCATAACTTTTGTTTTATCTAATGAGAAAAGATAAATTTTGGAAAAAAAAATTGTATTGATGTCTACAACAACCCCACAAATTTGTAGATCATGAGGTGCACGTGTGAAGGAGATCTCTTCACAAGTTCGCTTTCACAGATTCTTAGAACAATCATGAAAATCCCTTAAATGGTGACTATCTATTGAAACCCACATTTAATCTCATTTATTTGGGTTGGATGAATGTTGTGTCATGTTTTAGGGGCCTACCATGTTTTGATGATAGTTAGGACTTGCATTTTTTTATGTAGTTTCAATCATTTGTTTGTGTGTATTAAAATGGTGCCAAACCTAGTTGCACAATTAGGCCTAGTCAAAAAGTAGGATAGTCAATTTTTGAGGCATTTCTTACAAAGAACCCTACCATGATTTTGAGATATGTTAGAAAATGGCCAAATGGGTATCTAAAACAATTTTTATTTCCTAGAGATCAATTTTGGTTGAAGAGTTCTGAAGACTGCTAGCAAAATGAGGGTTTATGAAGGAAAACCCATCAATTGATGTTTGAGGGTTTGGATGAGTGATTGTTTGTGAGTCTTTTGAGATTGTCTACCCCTGCTTTGCATCAGTTGTTTAAAGATTTTTTTTTCATGTTATGGGCAATAAATATATTCTAATTGAATATATTCAACTATTGTTTTTGTTAAATTGATTTTAAATGAACTAAGTATCATAATTGATTGATGTTAATTAACTAACAAAATAACCAAAATAAAGGAATTAGTCCATTTTATTATGATACAATTAATTAAGTAATTAGTTATTAATTAATCGTGGAAACCTTAATTGATTAACTAAAACAAACAAACAAATCTATTTTTTTTAATTTTAGAAATAATTTAAAGCAATTAATAATCAGGTAGTTAAAATAATTAATCAAATAACTATGGTAACTTAATTAGATTTATCTAATTAACTTGACACATCTAAGTAACACATATAACTTTCCTTTTTCATTTCTAAACAAAATAATTTCTTCATTACAAAATATTTTAGAGAAAATGCAAAAAAAAAAAAAAAAAAAGGCAACAAACAACTTATTTACTTCTTTTAAAAGTAAAAGATAAAAACTTTCAATTGTGTAGAGAATATGAATTATTTATTTCTCTATTTCATTCTTTTAAAAGTAAAAGATAAAAACTTTCAATTGTGTAGAGAATATGAATTACTTATTTCCCTATTTCATTTTTAGTTGTGTATGTGGCTTCTAGTTTGATGAGCTTTTTTAATGGTTTGAACCTAAATCCAATGAAAGGGATCCTAGTACATCTTCTAAATATACTTGAACAAATCAAAGAACTTTTAAAAACACTATTTAGGGGTCCTTCCTAGGAAATTATATTTTATAGTATGTTTAATCTTTTAGTTCTTAATTTTTTTAATGAAGTAATAAGAATATTTACTAAATGATTTAATAATATTTAGAAGTTAAATAGAATGCTTTGAAACAAATTTAAAATTAAAGAAGCTATAAATCTAAATATAATATTTTTACTAAATAAAATATAATTTAATCAACAACACATCAATTTCATAAATAATGTTTCAAATCAATCAAACAAAAAAAATCTAACTAATTGAGAAAATGTTTAATCTACTTTAAACCAAAAGAAATCCACACCCAATGTTGGTAGTAGAGAAAGGTGAATTTGACATTGATATTTACAAATTAAATCTAACCTTCATCTATCTTTCCAGTGTCAAATCCATTAATGATCTCCAAATTATAATACTAGGGGTTCACACAATTATGAAGAAAGGATCCAAAAATCTTAACAAAGTTGCAAGGGCTAGTTATGGCTTGCAAAGGGGTAAGCTTAACAAGTGTAAAAAATGGTCATAAGAATTCTTAAATGTAGGGTACTTGAATACAAGAAAATTTGGACCCAATGCCAAAATCAAAAGAGATTAATATAACTGCAAGAAAATAGGAGTGATTGGAGGTTAGAGGTGAATTTTTGTACAAAAAAGTAAACCGCACACAAATTTGGGAAAAATTATTTGTATGGATAGAAAGAAAGAGTTTGCAAGTACAAAATGCATTTGTCCCTTTGACATTAAAATGTTTGACATGGTAAACAAGTTAAAAAAAATCAATAAAAGGAGCGGAGCGATGTGCGAGGGTGACAAGGGAGCAAAAATTTGCAATGGCGCGAGCAAGGTTTGCAACCTCTAAAAGGACTGCTTATGCGGATAGGAAGGAAAAGTGAGGTGCATCCAAGGGAGGAAATGGTCGTGGTTCTTCTCGTGCAACCATGGCAAGCATGGGATTACAACACTACTCTCTACATTTCGATTTTGGCAAGAATGTGGATTCGGATTTTCCCTCCCCTCCTGCACCTTTGGGTGGGTGTTCGGTGTCTATGGATCTAGAACCTCTAAAGGAGTGTAAAAACAAAGCCAATCATTTCCATGAATGCAATGCATACTATTTGGAGTAGATACACAAATTGAACCCTAATCATCCTCCTCCCAAACCACCTAATCTGCCTTTCTCTGCCTGTGTAGAGGTCCACTCTCAAGATAATTCTTGTTTCTCTATCGAGCATGTGGAGGTTGTCCTTGTGTATGAACCTGTGGACTTCCACATTCCTGATGAATGTGTGAATTTCATTACAGTTGATTTTGGAAGTTATTCTCTGATTATCAAGTTATTGCGGTAACGATTGTCTCTTGATGATGTGAGGGATTGGGCTCTGTCGGTTTGGAGCAATTTTTTTCCTTCTGCCATCTAATCCTTGTATTTTGGCTTCTTCTTATTCAGTTTCTCTTTTGTTGTAGACTACAAAAAAAAATTGCAAAATGGTCCCTAGTTCTTTGGGAATTTTGGCTTGTCCAACACAACTTGGACCCCCTTCTTTGATCCTACTACAGCTAAAATCACGATGATTCTGCTCTAGATCAGGCTTTATAATCTTCCTTCGGTTGTGAGGTATCTCGATCTCATTGGTACCCTAATCAATCAAGTGGGGTCCTTTGTCAAGATCGATCCAGATGTTGGGGCCTCTTCGCGTAGGTTTACTAGGTTTTGTGCATCGGTGGATATTTCTAAACCTCTCCCTGGCTCTATTCAAATTCATTCCTCTTATGGCCCCTGGATGACTTTTTTAAATTTTGAAGGGCTTCCCTTCAGATGCTTTCGTTGCAACAAGATGGGGCACAATATTCAAGCTTTCACTACTCCAAGAGTGCTTGGAACTAGATGCTTTAGTCTTAAGAAATGGATTAAAAAACTAGGATCTCTAAATGCATACTTCATTTGGTGCAATCATGGCAAGTTTTTGAAGCCTTCTAGCTTATGGTTTGCTATAGTGGCACCCTCAAAGCCATCCTCAATGCAACCTGTGATGATTGTTGATACTCCTATCCTCAATAATGAATTTATCTCTCTAGCTGTGGAGGTTGAGGATGATTATGATTCTGATGGCACCTTCATGTTCATGGAGGATCTAGATGATTTGAAACCTAATTATTTGGATCAAGAATTTGTGGTGGCTCTTCTTCTGAAACTTGGAATCTCTCAGATTGTGAGCATCAAATTGAAACCTAGCTATGGAGAGTCAAAGAAGAAAAAAGGTAGGAAGTCTGAAGCTGAAAAAATATGCATTAAAGGAAAGTAAGCTATTGAGGAGGGCTCTCGGTGGACCATGGAGGCTCTCTTCTCCTAGAAAAATGATAAAGCTTAGTGTGGTTTTATGTTTCCAATTCATTTATCTTTTTTGGTGGACTGATTTTCCTACGTCTACTCTTGGATGTTCATGTGGCTCTTCTTTGTGTTGTCTGGAAATATTTTTATAGGCTGAGTTGACAACCTGGTTGGGTTGTTTATTATTATTTTTCTTCTTTGTTGCACCCCTTTTTTTAAGGGCATTCCTTTGTATTTTTTTATATCATTACATATTAAAAAACCCTGGTTACTAAAAAAAATATGTTTGACATGGTGAATAAGGGTCTGCTAGGGTGGATACTCAATTTTCTACAACAAACACATTACTTTGAAGAAAGCTATTTTTTTCATAAAATAAAGACATGGACACTTGGTAGGTGGAAAGAGGCTAACATAAAAGCACACAAGGAGTTTTAGGATGCTACTACAAGTATTTCACCCTAGATATATTAGAAGAGGACTAAATTTTCATATTCCATGTCATATAAGCTCATATGTTGCATTTTAATCATTAGAAAACTTGGTGTGTAGGTATGTTTAGATTTGGGAACTTACATGTTCAAGTTCAAAACATGTTTAGTTGTGAAAAGGTGAATATATTTGAGAATGATTAGTGTGCCAAATAGTCATAATAAAACATAATTATTCAATTTAAATAAAGTGGTAGGAGTGATTATCAAATTAGCGGAAAAATGCAAAGCGTTTTTTATTTATTTATGATTTTTTCCCCCACCTTACCATGTATAGAACAAGTCTTGAAGGAAGAAACCATACAATATATTGAATTGAAGTGTTGTGAAGCTCCAAAATCAAGATATGTATTGAAAATATGACTCAAAAGAAGTAACATACTATGTAATGAAGTCATATGATGTGAATCTCAAAAATCAAGGATCCAACTCCCTAACTCAAAATTTATGATTGTGACAAGTGTTGCCCCTCTATCTCTTTGACTGTGAATAAGAAGAATATATGGAGATAACCACCCAAGATCAAGGAATTAAATGAAATAAAAAAATATTTCAAAAGTGAGAATAATTTTATCATATTAAAGAATGCAAATATTATGATGTTTGAGTTCACTCATATGTGAGAAAACAATGGGTATATAGGATACACCACCAAGAGATGTGAATGTAAAACCAATGTGGGATAAGAGGAGATGATTAAAATGTGTGCACAACTTCTCCATAATACTGGGAAAGTACAATTCACATGTGTGAGTACAACCTACATGAATAGATACCTACCTAAGCAAGCCCATTTTATCCTACGTGCATATAATGCAATAAATTAATAAGCTAAATATAAGAATAAAATAATGCACCAACACCCTCCAAAAGTGTAGCTAAATTGGTCTAGCAAAATAGAAGGATGGTTCCTATCAAATATATAAGAAAATACAATTCACACATGCAAGTACAACCTTAACAAGTAGATACCTACTTGAGATTTTATCCTATTTTAGGTACATACAAAGCAATAAGTTAATAAACTAAATGTGAGCAAATAAAATAATACACTAACACTCCCCATAAGCATAGCTTGGATGGATAGGAAGCATGTAGAATGATGGGTCCTAACAAATGTGCAATTATGTTAGGTACCCATCGACAAAATGTTTCCCTCAAGAAACTACGAAGGAAAAAACCTCTAAGAATAAAAAATCCCCCCGAAAAAAGAGAGAATCCTCCTAAATAGAGAGACAAAGGATAGGACTATATATTCCCCTCAAGAAGTATCCCCATGCATCAATGTTAAATACTCAATTGTGATAATTAAAGATGATCCATGCTTACCAAACAACATTTTTCGTCTTGGGAAGAAACAAGCACAAAGGTGCATGTAGGATATCTTCCCATTCCTAGAAGGAATTTAAGGGAAGAAAAATTAGAATGTATGATGTCTCTAGAAACTACATTTCGGAGGTGCCACAATCAAATCAAGAGTCTAGGTCTAACTAAAGGAAGTGAGAATCTAAAACCTTATGTAAATTAATGTAGAACATGATCTAAACATAGTGATGGTGAGACACCAAATATGATGGAATTTTCATTGAAGATTATATGGATGTCCTTAGTATATTTAGGCCCAATTATTAAAAAGGGATTCACATTTAAACCCGGTAGATCTATCATGTAATCATATGAAGGAGTTATCTCTAGAAGATGATGAATATGATCTTGTAACCTTGTTTTGCTAAAATTCGTGGATGGAATAACACTAGATTTGATAGAAGTAGGAGATGAAGAAGATGGAATTTCAACACATGTACTTAGAACCTTGGTTGATGAAATAACTTGAAGGTTCAAGTGACCATATTGTATCTCATCAAAAGTGTCCACACTAGATGCTTGAGTGTGAACATCAACTGAAGGAATATTAGGAGAAAAATGTGAGAAGGCATATAGTCTAGAATAATAATCTACCTCCCCAAATGAAATAATGTCATTTCTCTACAAATCCTAAATGACCACATAATCTAGTGTGAACTCTACACTTTTCCTTGTCCCAGTATGTGTGATATGATAGATAAAAAATACATTAGTTAGAAATGGAGGTACATAAAGGAAACCATTGAATTATCCTCCACCCATGTTAATAGACCCTTGTTCGCAAGAAAAGTGGGGGATTATATGCTAGAGCTCTATGTACCAATTATTCTCTATGTGTTGTATTCATACCCTAGACTCAGTAGTATGAGTGGGATCAAAGATTAATCTATGTTGTGGAATTAGACAAGATAGTAGAATAAATTAAAATAGAAATTAAATCACATTCATGACATACCATGTAATCATTAACCAACTTGGAACATATATGATATAACTTATATTACATTCCCATCATTCTATAGGATATCTGATACATTATATATCTCCTCTTCTCTCTATATATTCACTTATTTACATTCCTTCATATATTCTTCTCTATTATATTTTTTTTTATCTCTCTAAGTCTATCTATTCATCTATCTTTACATATTTTCCTAATGAGGTGTATCCCTTATAATCTACATTTCTTCCTAGGTGATGAGCCTTAAATATGCTCATAGTTTGAAAATTTGATACTCTTACTTTTATTGTTAATAGTTGTTTAAATCTGTTGATTAAAGACTTTCTGAGTAGTATCCTGTAGCAATGAATTCTATATTCCTACAGCTTGATAACTTCATTAATTACCTTTTTGACCGCCCGCATCGCTGATATATGCTTATGATTTTGGATAATGGAATAGGATTAACATGTGATTAATGAATAGATGATGTATCACTTGTGTGTATGCTTTCCTTCACCTCTGTTATTTATTGCAGGATTGTTGGAGGGAGCTCAAGGTGATCAAGTGCAAGAATCTTGACTTTGTTGAAGAAGTCGTTCTAGTAATAACTTTTTGACCGAATCTTTGGGAAGATGCTTAAATGGTCCTTTAATTTAGGGAGTGTGTAATGCTATATTTTCTCTGGGTCGCGTCGAGCAGATAGACTTTCATTTATGAATATCTGTTCCACGGATTCAGAATGTATTTATGATCACGACTTCCTCTGTTAATTAGTTAGTTGTCTTTTTCATTTAAATAACCGTTCCTCCTGCGTGACTGAACGAGGATGAAATAGTATGTGTTAGAATTAAGTTGAACAAGTAATAAAGTTATGTGTTAAGTTTTATTTTCAAAATAGAGTAATCGATGTATCCTGGTTCTGAATATGAATAAAAATTGATGAAGCTTTGAGTCAACTTCTTGTGTAATCTAAGTTGATGCTTGCTAAGGGGGCCCACTTAGTAAGTATTATGTAGCAAGTTGTTGTGATTAATTGTTCATTTCATGTTGATTACTAGTTAGGATCTATTTCTATATATTTCAATTCAAACTCAGCTTTGTATTGTTCCTGCAGCATCGGAAATCCATCCTTGTGTCTGTTCCTGCAGCATAAAGCCAATTCATAGTTTGTCCTTTAAATAGCTGCTATGATTTCTGTTTTAGTCGAGTTGTGTTTAAGTTAAAAATATTTATGTTGTATTATTGTTAAGCATTATTTTCTATAGATGGTGACTGGAAACTAGTTCTTAGTGCACATACCGTGCTGCTCCATTTCAAGTATACGCACCTTGGTTTGACCGCCCATAATAAAGTTTTCTTTTTAAAGGAAACCACTTTTCTCCATTTCTTTTCATCTATCACATCATTCATTTCTTGATCTGCCACGTCATCCATCTCACCACTCCGCCTCATTCATGCATTCAATCTTCCAGCTATCATTTCATGATATGCTGCTATCTTTTACGACATTCCCAAGAACTGCATTCAAGGTATGCGAAATCTTTTCATTATCGCATAGTTTATTCTTTCTATTTATTCATTAATTGTAACGTGTACATCAGTCGTAATTGCATGCTTTAATCCTATCACCTTGCACATGTGAGGACACATGTTGAATGCTAAGTAGGGGGCGGGGGTATTCTAATTTCAAATTTTCTTGTGCCAAATTTATGTTTGCCAAAAATAGTTATGATCTTGTACTTTCTAAAAGTACGATTGTGAAGCCATATCCTGAGAACAAGTTAACTACTTAGTTTAAGTAGTTATTAAAATTATTTTATGCAAATGTCTAGCTGTTATTCTTGGCAAGAGCAAGAAATTCAAGATATGCAAACAAAAATGGATAAAATGATGAAAATAACTGGACAGATAATGGAGTGTAGGCCGCCACCCAAAACATATGCAATGTATCTCAAAGAACAGTTCCTTTGGTTCAAATTAATGAGGATCTCCAGAAATTTGGATCCTGATATTGAAACAGCCAAGGAATTCTATGATGCTTATCAAGTGGCCCCTAATTGGTTGAAGAACTCCATGTGTGAACTATATTTACATGGTTATTTAATTCCTGCAGAAACCGAATGGAACCCACTTCTTTATATAGGTGATATCCATTTAAGAGCACTTATGTCTTGGGCTACAAATGAGATCAATTATGGAAGGCAATTGGAAACATATGAAGAAACAAAAAAAGATGAACCTGTTCTTCTCAGAGCTAAAATTTCAGACCCACACACAGTTTTAAGAACCTGGTTTAGAGTTACCTATGGATGCAATAAACCTGAGGAAAGAGAGAAAATTTTTGACATCAGAAAACAGGTATACAATGAGTTTAAAGAACAGAAATATACATTTTGGAAACTCGCCTCTTCAAGGATTGAGACAAGGTGGGAGAGATTGACAGTTGGTCTAAGAAAGACAGAGCCTCATAGCCCCTTGAACTTTACAGCAGCGCTCAGGAGATCAGAAAGGTACATGCAACTAGGTTTGCAAAGCAGATTTAAATTATGGATGCCACTGACCTTCCAACCTCTAGTTTTAATGTGGCCGCTCTATCCTTACCAAGCCAAGGAAATCAATGCAGAAATAGAGAACCGCAAATATGAAAGATGGGAGTTTACCAGAGGTTTTTACTACAAGTTTGGAACTTCACTGCAAGGTCATCCTACTCCAACAAATTTCAGGGAAATAACAAGAAAAGTCAATGCTGGAGGACCAACATTATCATAAGTAGGGGGCAGAATGATGAGCCTTAAATATGCTCATAGTTTGAAACTGTGATACTCTTACTTTTATTGTTAATAGTTGTTTAAATCTGTTGATTAAAGACTTTTCGAGTAGTATCCTATAGCAATGAATTCTATATTCCTACAGCTTGATAACTTCATTAATTACCTTTTTGACCGTCTGTATCGCTGATGTATGCTTATGATTTTGGATAATGGAATAGGATTAACATGTGATTAATGAATAGATGATGTGTCACTTGTGTGCATGCTTTCCTTTGCCTATGTTATTTATTGCAGGATTGTTGGAGGGAGTTGAAGCTGATCAAGCACAAGAATCTTGACTTTGTTGAAGAAGTCATTCTAGTAATAACTTTTTGACCGAATCTTTGGGAAGATGCTTAAACGGTCCTTTAATTTAGGGAGTGTGTAATGCTATATTTTCTCTGGGTCATGTCAAGCAGATAGACTTTCATTTATGAATATATGTTCCACGGATTCAGAATGTATTTATGATCACGACTTCCTCTGTTAATTAGTTAGTTGTCTTTTTCATTTAAATAACCATTCCTCCTGCGTGAGTGAACGAGGATGAAATAGTATGTGTTAGAATTAAGTTGAACAAGTAATAAAGTTTTGTGTTAAGTTTTATTTTCAAAACAGAGTAATCGATGTATCCTAGTTCTGAATATGAATAAAAATCGATGAAGCTTTGAGTCAACTTGTGTAATCTAAGTTGATGCTTGCTAAGGGGGGCCACTTAGTAAGTATTATGTAGCAAGTTGTTGTGATTAACTGTTCATTTCATGTTGATTACTAGTTAGAATCTATTTATGTAGATTTCAACGCAAACTCAACTTTGTATTGTTCCTGCAGCATCGAGAATCCATCCCTGTGTCTGTTCCTGCAGCATAAAGCTAGTTCACAGTTTGTCCTTTAAATAGCTGCTATGATTTATGTTTTAGCTGAGTTGTGTTTAAGTTAAAAAGATTTACGTTGTATTACTGTTAAGCATTTATTTTCTATAGATGGTGACTGGAAACTAGTTCTTAGTGCACATACTGTGCTGCTCCATTTCAAGTATATGCACCCTGGTTTGATAAAGTAAATGAACGGCCATGAAAAGATGTTAGTCGCCTGTTGGAATGTCTAATTCCCAGGTTTAGTTCTATTGTGACTTTTATATCCTTTTGTGGGCATGACCACTAGGGATGAATTTTTAGCTAGGAGCTCTACAACCCTCTTTTGGTGGTTTACAGTAGGTTTCCCTTCTCCGTGTTTGTGCTCTATCATTTCCCCTACTAACATCATCCCCCTTTCAAAATTGTCTTGTCCTCAAGAAATCTTGATTATCTCAACTAGTTGGAAGGATAGATTTATATATTTCTTCGAGGTGGGAAAATGTGTTATCCCATAAAACTTTGGCCTATTGGAGTAGATGGTTTTGAGTTTTGATTTGCATCATTAGTCTATCTGCTTCTAACAGGGTGGCAAGAATTTGAATTTTTATACCAAATTATGTGCATCCCTGATGAAACTAGTTGTGTGTTAATCATGGGGAGTTGTTTAAACTCATTCTTCAGTTGTTTAAACTCATTCTTCACCTACTCCCTTTGATCATATAGTTATTGTAGTTGTACATGGAGTGTTTCCATATGTGTTCATATTTTTCCATCCATATCTTTCAATGCATCATAAGAGGTGCCTACCTAAATATTTTGATGTTCAATGTGATCAAATTTTTTCCCTTAATATTCTTTGCAAGTTTATGCCATTAGAGACAAAACTGGTAAAGTATGTTAATTTCACTCTTTATATTCTTTAGAGTGCTAATATGGGATTCCAACATCGAATGAGTGGTAGCACATTTCTTTCTTTCCTCATCCATCTTAGTCTTTTAAAGCCTTACAATAATGGTTTGGTGAAGGTTGGAAGTTTGTTGTTGCATATCTTGAATAATTTTGTCTACCAACATTTTAATTTGCACCACCAAACATTAAGATGGATTCCCTTGTATTTGGAGGAACTTGCTATGTATGTCACTTATTACCCCTTGAGTTGTTTTCTATCATTTGCATGTTTTTTAAAATATCCTCCCTATTATTTGTTGAAAAATGAGGTGTTTTATTAGCTTAATACTCTGTAAAACTTTAATATTGCTGATCTAAGTAAGCTCTTTCTTTGTTACATATTTATTTGTGGGTGATTATCTTGATTAATTAATTTTACTGTTGTAGAATGAAAAGAGAAGTTGATAGAAGAACTAGACATGATATTAGAAAGATCACATAAGATATAACGTGGAGAAACCCTTTCGGGAAAAAACTCCACCAAGAATTATTCTATTATTCAATCTCTGAATTACAATAGCTCCAATTCTTGCTTGATAATGCTTCTTTTGTCTTTACCAATCTTCTTCACACCTGCAAATAACAATTATAAAAACTCTCTTCAACTTGAATGAGATATAGAGACAATATGCAACCTTGTAATCTCTGAATGGTGATAATTACAATGCACAAGCTCAAGCCCTTGAAAAGGTACACCATATTGCTTCAAGTTGAGTTCTACCGTGAAGACCAAAGCTTAGAACATGTGTTTTACCCATTTGGGCATCCCAAACTAAAGCTACAACTCATCCTTCACTTCAGTGATAATTACAAAGCCCTTCCTCACAGATGGCGCCCAAAAGAGGGTCCCACTTAACAGAGCATTGGATTTAATTCCAAGAAAGCATCTTGGGCGCCCAAGTTAGCTCCAAGTGATTTCTTGTTAACTGAAACATTTACTCAACACCATTCCCAAAGAATGGTCATCCCCTATTAACTAGAGGTAGTCCCTGTTATCTGTCATACAACTCAATGTTATTAGCCATGCATTCCAAATTAACTGAAGTTAACATACAACTAAAACTAACTGAAGACAACTGAACCATAACTAAACTAAACTAAACTAAACTAAATTGATTCTAAACTAAACTAAACTAAACTAAACTAAACTAAACTAAACTAAACTAAACTAAACTGATTCTGAACTGAACTGAACTGAATTGAACTAATCTAAACTAAACTAAACTAAACTAAACTAAACTTCAAGCATGAAAACATCAAATCCTAACTCCTAGGATCTTTACATGCATTCAGAAGTGTTATCTCTTACTCTAAATAGTTAACTAAACTCAAGTTGAGTGTCACCTTACCATGTGTGCACCCACATGTTCCTATTATTTAGGAATAACTACAAATGTCAATTTCATGATTTATTTCATCCAAATAATTAATCTCATCCCAATCTTAGTGTTTTTTAACACATTCCAAAAACTTAGGAGATACATGAAATAATTAATGTTTAGGATTTGCAATTAAATGACATCTTATTTCCAACAGTTTTTTGATGGAAGATGTCCCCAAGTTGAAACTTTTATAGAGGAGAGATATTGGCAATACCTATATGAGATCTCACTAGTGGAATTTGAAAGAGTTATGTAGTGGTTACCAATTGGATCTATTTCTACTGCACTAGAAATTCCTTGATAGATTGCATTGGGGAGGTTTTGGTGGAAGAGGATGGTTGGTCTAGAGATGGTGGGGATTGTGCAAGAATTTGTTAATCTACCAAGGATTTACATCATCGAAGGGAGATGTTGGGATCTTCTAATATTTTTCTTCTTTCTCATTCATTTTTGTATAGGTCTTCTTAGTGGCCTCTTTGATATCCTCTTGATTTTTTTTGGAAATTCCTATTTTCTTTAGCATTAGCTTATCCACCCATTGTTTAGATCAAAGTTTTCTTGATTGTATTTCATAATTTTTCATTTTGTGCAGTGGTGGTGGAGGGGATAATCTTTGCAATTACTAATTTTAGTTCTTCGTGTGCAACTTGTTCTTGTTTCTAATGTATGGTGATAGCCAGTGGTTGGGGGAAGTCTCCTTATTTTCTTTTTTTATTTTATCTCTTTTATTTTCTTTCCACACTCATTGGAGGATTGATTTTGAGGCTTCCTCGACTGATGATTCCTTTTGTTGGGGTGTAGTAGGTAGTTTTTTTTTTTTGCCTTTGCTTCCTCCAGACTGAGTAGATGCAATAGGGGATACCACTACTTGCAATATCCCTTACCTCCTTGGAGTGGATGTACTTTTTTCCTCGAGGTTTTCTTTAGCTAGTCCTCATTTTTATCTCAATTTCTCTATGCTTTTATTTACATTCTTTTTATATTTATTCTTTGATAAATTATCCATAAACTCTTACTAAGTTGTGAATTTATTTTCACTTGGATATTTCAATAGTTGAAGCAATGTGGCAGCATAGGATTTGATTTCTAGATCAATGACCTCATAGGGGAGCTTTGGCATTCAGGATGTGTGAAGTTTTATTGCCTTTGCTTGGGATTTGAAGAAACCTAGTATGTTGTGGTAAATGAGGTGGTGTCCTTGAAGTGTTGGATGTGGTCATTGATCTAAGTTGTAATTGGTCTAGTGGCTCCTCAAATATTTCTTGCAAAATCTGTAACTCATTCAAGAAGTAAAACATTAAGAAAATGATTAGTGTGTCATACTTGAATTGATAGTGCGACTGCTTTGTGCACTAGACATTTTTGAGAAATTAGTCCTACAAAACTTCGCATAGGCCAATGTTTTTCCTTCCATTATCATCTAATATGTGATGTGTATTGATATTATCATGGAGGAATCTTCTTGGTTTGTATAATAAACCTTGTATGCAATCCCCATGGTTGTGTATTTCACTACTAGAGTTATGATTTTGCTGACATCTAAGCTATGACCATCATATGTTGCTCTTGTTAGCTTTGTTACCTTGGAATTT